>SJJU01005076.1:0-21996 GCA_012932125.1 Conopomorpha cramerella
CTCCCAGAGGGGTAGGCAGAGACTACAGATCTCCATTTGTCACGGTCCTGACAAACCCTTTTCGCTTCATCTACATTCATACATCTTTTCATACATGACCTCTGGTTTTGAGTACTTTTCACGCCACCTTCGGCTTCATGTACTATGCCACGCATAATGCCAATGAACGCATTACACCATAGCATCCAAGTAAATTGATGCAATACATGCCGGCTATGTCGTGACTTGATTGAGAAAAAAAACCAACCTAGAGTAATTGGCGGCTCCGAATACAACTGGCACGGCGCTATGCTGCAGCGCGTGCAACAGCTTCTCAGTCACATAGTCCTCACTGAATGAGTTCTCCAAAGAAAAGTAAAAGTAGTAGTCTTTCTCTATCTTTTCCAAACACTGTTCCATGTATCCGGGAGGACACACTAGAGTACCGCACTTGCCGAACACGTCCACAGTTAAATTGAACGGGTGAAGTTCAGCCTGCACTTGTCGCACAAAGTCCTGTCTCAAGCTCAAAACGTCGCAGTTCGACACGATCCACGCAGCAGCTTTCGTTTTGGTCCCAAGTTTGGCTTTTGTGACATCATCGATGTACTCCATATCCTCAGTAGGTATCCAGGTCATGTCGGTCCTGGGGCCGATGACGTCACCACGCTGGTCTCGCACCACGATGTAGCCGTAGAGCCCGTCGGAGCTCAGTTTGTACGTCCAGGTCCAGTTGAAGTAACCGTCGAACCTTCTTTTGCACGTCGGGTAGTAGTGCGACGACTCTATGCTCGCAAACACGTACTTTTGCTTCACCGACCTCCGCTTGGGGAAGTTATTTATTCTTATAACTTCAGGACCATGGAAAGCTATGACGTGATAGTCTGTGAGATCGGGAAGCAGGTTTCTATCAGCAGTCACGAAACAGTTTTGGTATGCACAGTTTCTTTGTACGAAGTTTTCTTTCCCTTTTCCCATATACACAAAAGGCATAGTGTTTGGTGAAGTCCATTGAAGTATGTACTTTAGGGAATATAGTTTTATCTGATGGTTTTGCTCTGCTTCAAGAGCGCGCTCTTCTCCGGAAAACTTAAAAGCCAGTATAAAACAAGTATTTAAAACACAACAGCTGGCATAGAAGCCCAGTTTAGTCATCGTTCGAGATTTTGCGACCATTTTGAAAGCACATTTTACAACATTGTATGCTGAAAAATGATTTAACTGAACTGCGATTATATTTACTAATGATTCGATCATCAGGCGAGTGTATGTATAATTCAAATCAGTTATGGTTCGATTGTAGGGTTTGAAATTACTTTCGCCACATATTAATAAAAGGTTGGAAGGAGTCCAACCGCTTATTAAACTTTTAACAGTTCTTATTAGTGGTGTGCTTCGCTCTATCTACGAGAACATTGATTGGATTTTTTCAAGGATTCGATTGTGAAAAACAAATGATATTTTAATTATTTCACCAGAACCTGCAAACTGGGCGAATGTCGTAGAGAACAAAAAGACTTATATTTTCCAGACTTACGTTACAGTCGGTAATATACAGACTAGATAAATATTAATTAATGTAAATGAATATTCTAGTGATAGTTCTTTTGCGGATAAATCAGATGACTAGTCTTAATACAAGATGTCATAAACTTTTTTAGTTTTTAGTGTGAATAACGTCGAGTACGGCCGAAGGAATATGTTATAATCTTTACTAAATCACTATAGTGAAAAAAGACGTATCAAAGAAATATTGAGTTTTTTTTTATTTATGCCGAGTCGGTGATAAATTTTGCAACCTCATAGATGTGTAGCTGTCAAAAGTTTCATAAACGGTTGGAATGAGTATAGTGCAATTATTTCGTATACCAGGTATACCTACCTATTGGCGGATTTTTTTTTTTACCTGTGTTACTACGCAGAGTCAAGTAACTGTGACTAGAATGTAGTAGAAAGGGATCGAATGTTTCAAAGGCGTAAAGAAAATCCTGGAATATAATGAACTAGAGTCTTCAACTGCGACCAATATGGAATGTTCTAGAAGTTACATACAAGTAGCTAGTGCCGAGCAAGTAGGTATAGGCCTATTATTGTTACTACTCTGGAGTTTCGATTGGAGAGCACTAAACATACTCGAATGTTCTAGATAGTGTACGATCTGTATACATATAAAGGGCGTCTTTTAATTTAGCGAGACAGTCTTAACTAGATACCGATATAATGAAGATCAAGTGAGAAGATTTGTGATAGATTCAATATTAACATTAGTAGATTCCAGTAGCGTGCACTGGCTTTTACGACAAGGTAGGCAGTAATCCCCACGGATTGACACATATGTCATTCGCCCACAAAACACGGGACCTTCGTTAGCCTATGTCGTGAGTACAACAAAAAAGATCTAGCAATAACTCTATTATTAGGCCGAGAAGCCAAAATACTAAGGTAGGCAGTGTCTTTTTGCCTATATGGTGTGCACGTCACTGGTAGATTCAGTGTAACGATTGTAATCAGTTGTTTTACAGTTTTGAAATAAATTGCAACGCTTGATTGACGGAACATTGTGATTTTCTAATGGTACCTATCCTTCACGTACATAATACTATAAATATAAATAAATATGCCGGGACATTTGTACAAACGGTCACCTGACACCAAACTAGGATACCCTGTACTATGGGTGCCAGAGACTGATATACTTACATAAATCGACGGGCCCGTTGGTGTAGTGGTCAGTATGTCTGCCACTGCTCCGTAGGGTCGTGGGTTCGATTTCCACCGCTGGCAGGTATTTAGGTGATGAGCTTTTAAGTACTTGTTGGATGTGTCTGGGTGTTTTATTTATATAAGTATGTATTTCAAAGAAAGAAAAAGTTTTTAAGTAAATATATCTCGTTGTCTGATTTCCATAACACGAGTGCTTTGGCTACTTAACATGGTATGAAGGTAATATGTGTGTTGTTGTAAAAGAATAATTATTTATTTATATTATTATTTATTATTAAATACTTTTAAATACATACATAAATAAATAAACATCCAGACGCACAAAACAAATGCCTCAGCGCATCACTAAATATGTCCGTGGCGGGAATCGAACACGCGACCGTCGAATACATGATATTTCTGTTTTTACGGGGCTTATTTTATATTAGAGATATAATTACTTGAATTCTCTCTGAAATCCTCTGATAAAGTTAGGAGCAGATGATTAGACGAGTTATGGCCCCCATAGGATTGATGAGATTTTGATGGTGAAATTCTTATCCATGCACGAAAGTTAGAAATCTTCACATGCTTTTTCTCAAAGTTTATCTATTTTAAATAGTAATTTGTAGCGTAATAATGTCAGCCAGGAAAATGTTTCACAACCATAAGGTTTTCCAATTCCCAATGATATTGTTACGTTATAAAGAAAATTTTAATTTTCACTGTCAAAATAAAAACTTGTTTTTTTAACAAAACTGATGGTTACCTGTTTCATTTCACAACAGGTACTGAAATAAAAGTGGTAATAGTGATATACCTACATCTTCAAGATAGGTTAGGTAGTTAATTCATTTTTAAAGAAGCGCGCCCTGACATGGTATTAATGGTTTAAATCGGGTGTTACGTCGCGAAATTAACCAAAGAGAAGCATTCAGCTTACCTTCGTTATTTGCCCGACGCCCCGCCGCCATACTCCAGTCAGCTCGCGACCACGACACATGTAACTGTGTCGAAACGTCGGGCAAATAACGAAGGTAAGCTGAATGCTTCTCTTTGGTTAATTTCGCGACGTAACACCCGGTTTAAACTATTAATAGGTAGGTAAAATTGTCAAAGGCTTACGCATAGGTAGGTATTATGTCTAACAAATTATCTGATAATCGCGATTATCCAATTACATCAACTTTGATAACACCAATCCCTCTCTTTACAAACGTCTATTTCTAATCGCAAATCGTCTTTAGCGGGTTTAACGACGACGTAGTCTAATTATCTTAAGACCGAGGCCGTTGTCAACTGGGGTAGCTAAAATTTTCCTACCACTTTCTGGTGCTCGGAGTTTTATTTGTATTGGTTTCACCTTTTTACCTACTTTAAAATGTTCAATGACTTCCAATGTTCAGTCGAAATCAAAGATTGTATAGAAGTAGGTAGGTAAGTACAAAATTTATTCAGAACAGATTAAACATAGGTACTAAAATAGAAAACTCTTACAAGATGGACTAACTATTATGATTTAGCTAAGACTTTTGCGAACAACTTGAATTCTTCGAGCACTTGCCGGATGACAAAGAATCCTGTTAAAAAAATGGCGCATATTTAATAGGACATATTCAAGCAATAATAAGAACCTTTAGTTTGTTGTTGAGGGGGAAATCCCTCCTGACCTTTAGTTTGTCTTCAGTTATCGCTGGTACTGCGTGGTTCCGAAGACATTCTTCAGTCTCCACACTACAAGCGAATAGCCAGACAGGCTAGCGAATAGCAGTAGGCAAATTATTCCAAACTACAGGGCGAGATAGTAGGTACCTGATATACACTCTCGCTTGTCTTTACGGTGAAGAGCATTTTCTCATAGAAAGTCTTCGATAAATACATACAGCTGAGCACACTTCCCATACAGATAAGGCCCAAGAAACGATTCGTTACGCCCCGTAACACCAATCAGCAGCAACTTTGTAGAAATGAATGAGAATCAGAATTAATGAGAAAACGATGTCATTATTTATCGATTTTACATAAGTACCTACTAAAATGGTATCTATATGCGACATAAAGAATTGCTTTCTTTCAATTTAAAGGACATGCGTACAAGACCTTATATAAAATGTATTATTAGCTCCACACATTCATATTTTTTACATTTAATAACTGAAATGAAAAATGTACCTTTGAACTGGAAAATCCTATATCCTTAACTAGTTCCTCATTAAAGCAGATTGAAGATCTTCTGCCAATATCAGCATTGTCTATTTCAGCTCTCTGAACCACTGCATTGCAATTCCTTTCAGTTGGTCTTCTCGGCGGATTTGGTACAGTGTGGTCTTTCAGTATTTTCATCATGTAAGCAAGTGTCACCAAAATGGAGGCCACGCAAATGCCGATGAGAATTAGTGAGGTTTTAACGAAATTCTCGATACTGTCCACGGCATTGACCACGAAACATTCCACAGAGTTCGAACACATCGTCTCCTAGAAAGTGTAATAGACGTACCTGAAAAATAGAAGATGATAAGATTTAGAAGCAGATTCTTGATTACTAAAAGCTAAGTTAAATGTTTCGTAGCTATTTGGCATAATATATAAACTGAGATCAGTTTGGTTTTATTTAATTACACTATAGCATCATTATAACACACGATAACTATCCACATCTCACTATGTCACTGGGAAATTAGTTTATTTTGCCTCGTGGCTAAAAAGATTGCACACATTGATCCGGGGTAAGGATAGGGGCGCAATTGGAGCTTTATGTAATGTATCACAAAACAAGAAGCCCAAGAAAATAAGAAAACCTTGAACTTCCCCACCAAAATACAGGTGTAGATTCGGAGAAATCGTAAAGAAAAAGAAGAAAAGGTAAATATTTCCCATTATCTCTTCAAGAACTTCTATAATACATAGAAATGAATTTTATTATCTATTTATATACGCATGCCGTCCTAGCACAGCGCTCCAAGAAAGAAGTGAAAATACGTACAACGCGCTGCGATTTGCTGAAAGTAGCTGGGTCGCACGACTTGAATCATAACAGCCAATCGGAGCGCGTAGCTATTCTATATAGTGTCTTTATTGACGGGCTTGCTAGGCCTGCCGATATCTATGTCAGGCAGTTACTTTTCGAGATGCTTGTGCAATAGGACAAGAACATACCAAACGATTCTCTTCACATTTTTATAGTAAGGAAAGCATCTTTTGTAGACGAAAATTGATCGCATGGTAAGATGCCCTTCGTCGTAGTTCTTTGATTTTAATCGTCCATTTCTTGACTTCTATTTTGCTCAATCCGAGCTATTTTGTGTGATTTTTGCAACAACCAATTTTACATCGGCTGAATTTGGGGTGACTGTGACGTGACATTGTTGAAAGATGGAACCTGTCAAACTAACAGATTATTTGTACAGAATCTTCAAAGATTGGTCAGGAGGAAAGAGTGATAAAATCCAAGAGTCTAATCCTATAGAACATATTGATACTATTGTCATCTAGAGAGCGAAAAAAAAAATGTCCGCCAAGAATTCTTTAAAACATACACTTATCAATCAAACAGAACTCTACGAAAATAAATACAGCAATGTCAAACAAAACTGAAAAAAATATAAACAAATAGAAAACATAAAATATGCTACGTAGATAACAATGTAGGACTTGATAATTTATATAAAGCTAACAGTAACCGAGGTAAAACAGAGTTTGGAGACATGGCACATAGAGCTCAATATTTTATTGGTTTGTATTTAGGTATTCACTTTCAGGGATAAAAAGAGGGTTATTTTTTCACACAACAGCGGGGTCATTGATCTAGCAGTCGATGTGTGTTTATCATTTCACATTACTGGTTCAGTGATTCTCAAAAGCAGGCGAAGCTATGATAAGAATAGTGAATTCAAAATTTGTCTGTCATCGTGGGTTTGATACTCGCCGAAGCTAATGTGTATAGAAAATAATTTCTAGGATTCATAATAAAGATACCCTTCGGGTCCTCCGGTCTACTTAGGAAATTCGCGAAGTCTCATAACGAAGTTATTTATTACTTTTCAAAAACCTAGAAGGCTGGAAGTAAATTTCCTAGCAACTTCCCTGTCACTTTTTTTTTACGTGTTTATCCTCATGGACACCCCGGATCTCATGGGGTCCGACATCTTCCATTCCTCCGGCCGCAGAGGATAGGGAGCGCAGCGCACCGCAATACTGACACTCTTCTTCCCCTGCGGCCCCTCCACGCCGCCATCTAGCGGTGAGGGCCCCGCAAGGGCGCGGAGGATAAGGACAGCGGCGCGGGGGTCGGGATACCGACTGTCCTCTACCTCCGCGGCCTTCATTGCGGCTGCGTCATGCGATGCAACTTGACCACTTAAATGTGGGCTCGAAAGCGAGCCCGGAACAGCGGTCCCTCAGGCCGGCCAGTCTCCCCAGAGACTGAGAACAGACAGACCAGTCAACAGACCAGCCCAGTGGGTTCCTATTAGCTTCGCCGGGTGCCCCTAACCGACTACTCAGCCCCTTCGCCACGAGAAGGATCCCACCAATAGAGGGGGAACTTCCCTGTCCCCATGCAACTACATTCATCCCGGCGTCCAAAATATTTATAACATTTCTGCCCATAAGACAAGACTTTTTTTTGCATTTTGTAAATATTTTTAGTACATGATTGATTGCAAACAGATGTGATTACAAACATCCCATCACGTTCAAATACGAAAATTTTCATAAAACAGTATAGACGATTGAGTTACCCGTAACTCATGAACTTCTTCCATAATATTCCTGTGAGTCATATATGACTCGTCGGACAGGGAAGTTGCTAGGCATTACGTCTGCGTCCATCCCTTTGTCCGCATTATCCATTGCAGTGGTACCTGATTTAGATTCTTCAGTTTGTCCCAAAACATTGCTAGTTTATTATCTTACCTTATTCTCTAATAGTGATGAAATAGTGTCACTGACCGTAGTCTGTAGTTCTGTCTGCGACTTTAAATTTAAATCCTGAATTTCACAGGCAGATATATTTATACGCCAAAACAAAGCTCCTGGCAAAAAATATGGGAAAACACGAGCAACCGTGCTTGGAAGTATCTGTGGAACACTGTCACATCTGTCAACGGGTTTGCTGTAACGACTATACTGACGATCGCCGCTATAAGCTACATTTTGCCAGATATCTCGGAGAAGCTGCATCATCGAAGGGAACTGATGGATATGAAGACTGCTTACGTTACTGTTTTGGTGAATAAGCCTGAGTACATTTTCTTAGTATTTTGTGCTTGTAACTCACTTGTCATTAATTCACAGTCATTCATTCATTAATCAAGGGCAAGAAGCTATCCCAAATCCAACCAAATCTTTCCAAGGAGTCCCAACGTGATATGTACGTGTTGATATCATTACTGCTATTAGAGTATACACCCCCAACTAGCTCGCCGCGATCTAGGTCCCAGTCGGGATCCCAGTCATAGAGTGAGCCCTGTTATTTTCTGAATGCTGCTGCTGATCCTAGCTCTAGCAGGAATAGCAATGATAGAAAATTGGGGGGATTATCTCGGATCTGCTCAGCTGGAAATAATTTCCTTGATAGTAAGCTGATGAAGCTGACCCTATAATGCACCTACTGAATCTCACGAAGTGCAATCACTTTTTTAAACGCTAAGCAATGAATAATTATATTTACTTACAGAAAGAAGTGAATACGGCCGAGCTGAATTGTCGCACCAGCGCCAAAAACGTTAAGAGATTAAGCGATTCTGTTAACAGTCTCATGGACTCTGTAAGAATGTTATTTTGCATACCTTCAGTTCAGTTATTTGCACAAATTCATAGAAATAGTATTTGACAAAGTACAGGAACTAATTGCTATTTCTGGATTCAAACTGCAACTTTTACTACCAACATTACTGATCCCACTACACCCTACTACGGAGTAAGAGACAGAAAGCATTTTCTCCTAGTCTTTCAATCATGCATGTTTTTGATATTAGGTTCGTATCGTTTATACTAAACTCGCTGTCTGTCTGCCGGACTATGATGATGTATAATTACAGTAATACTAGAAGGATCTTTTGACTCGTGAGTGCTGGTTACCTAATAATAGTTTACTTGGAAAACGTTTTTTTTATTTCAATATACAAATATTAACAGTGTTTCTTTGCTATTTTATGTATATCTGTACACATAATCTTCCGCAGTAATCACTCTACCAACTAAAGAAATCCGCATCAAAATCCGTGACTAGTTTTAAAGAACTAAGCATACATGGGGACAGACAGGAGGAGATTTTGTTTTATTCTATGTATGGATATTTTCTTCTTTCAGGTTTATAGTCCCATAAGAATACTTACGCCGTCAAGATCTAAAGACTACCCAGGCATACAACGTAGAGTTCATCAAAACGTCTCTGCAAATGAACTTCATATAATGTCATACAGTTACACGCACCTTTGAGAGGATAATAAAGATTTTACGCCAGAAATATTCCGTTTTTTTTTTTCGTTATAGCTGGACACGCGTCAATAAAGACACAACGGGACATAAAATATATACGCACTGTGACTGTGATAGGCTGTTATGGCACGGTTAAAGAGCGATTTCGATTTCGTCGAATAGCAGCTCGATATTTTATACCTATGTCTTTTTTTTCTTAGAGCGCTTGCTAGAGGGGCTGCAGGTTCGTTAAAGTGGTAATAATAGACTGGAGAATTCACTTGTTGCATTCTCATGAATAATTTTCGCATCACGGAAACTATAAGAAAATTCTAGAGTTATTAAGTTCCACAAATGCAAAATCAGTGTAACGTTTTTAATTTTTAAACGTTACATCCAGACATAATGACAAGTCTCAAATCCAAAAATAAACTAGCTTAACTTTTTTAAACTTTTTTTTAATGGCAATCTACTAGCTTGGCAATTGGGGTATTTTCTTTGACCTTTTTCTGACAGGTTTTCGGGCTTATAACTGCCATTACTGTCATATTTTCCCACACAAAGTTTGACAGTAATGACAGTTCTTATCCCGAAAATCTGCTAAAAAAACGTCAAGGAAAATTCCCCCACGACAATATGAAAAACATGCATGAGTGGAAGAGTAAGTGAAAATAAATTGTGTCCCTTACTGCGTAGCGTAGCAGGGTGAAGTTGGATCCAAACTGTAATTTTAGTAGTAAAAGTGACGGTTTGGATGCAGATCTACATCGTTTTCCACAAATTTTGGAGAAAAGGAGACAGACTATAGTTGTGTTTGGTCTCAGTGACAAGCTGAAAAACATTAAAGGTAAACAACGGACTCAACTATTCATGCATGATTTAAAATTTATTTCGCTAAAAAAAATTCAGTGATTTAATAAATAAAGCATCTGGGATGGTGACGCACATTCGCAGAATGCCACAAGATATGGATATTTAGAACAGATCTTCATATACCTACACATACTTACAACGTTTCTACTTCATGCTGCAATCATAATGCCTATTTTATCGGGATATAATTTCGATTTGGCAAGAATTTCACGACTGATGAAGAAAACTATGAAAAAGTCTGCAGTTCAGAGTGTTATGTTGATCAGTGTTATATCAGTTTTGGGGCACGTTACTGTTGACATGTGGGACCGGCATACGTTGCAGAATGAGTTGTCTTTTATGAAAGACAGTCTCCTCAGTTTAAAGGTTTGTTTGATTAACAAAAGCTGGTAGAAAAGATAGGTCGCTGTAGTACTCCGTATAGCAGTGCGTGTTTTGCAGTGAAGTCCAGGTGTGGTAGGTAACTTGCTCTCCACTGCAAGATAAATACAAAAATGCATAGGAACCTTTCGCAATCCAGACTCCTAAATGACAATTGGAACCGAAACTGTAGGAATCTCCGTTTATGTTGTAACTAGCTTTCCGCCCGCGGCTTCGCTTGCGTGGACTTCGGTTATATTGCGGTAGAAAGGAATATTTTTATTTCCCCTCAGGAATATCAATTTTTCCGGGATAAAAAGTACCCTATTATTTAAACCGGACTTCTAACTATACGTCTGCAAATGCAAAAATCAAATCGGTTCAGTAGTTACGTCAAGAAAGCGGAACAAACAAACTCACTTTCCCATTTATAATATTAGTAAGATTCTTCCATTTCTTTACTTTACATAGTCTATTCTCACTTAGAGATGACCTAGAAGGCATAACTGTCCCACGTTAAATGTTAAGATGTAATTGTATATTATGTATGTATACGTATGCATATATTCCTGCTTCTTTTCGTCTAGTTTATTTTAGAGAAAAACAGTTAAAAAATATTCTTAAAATAGCTATAAATAATTATGTTATTATTACAGAAAAAGGTCAAGACAATTGGTGTTGCCTACGACAATCTACAGCAAGAGGTAATAGCCATCAGCGAGTTGTCGGAAAACCAACCATTCGTGAGGACCATCACCTACCAACAGCAAGAGACAAATAACCCTGCACAGTTCTGGGAGTATTCAAAGACTTTGCTTAAGAAAATTCACAAAGACCCCTCCCATTTCGACATAATAAAATCCCAGAAAAATCTTACACAAATAGAAGTCGTTAAAGTTTCGGATAAAGAAATACAGAAGGTACCACATGGTATTAACCGTGGTACTGTGATTCATAAAAATGCTGCTACAGCAACGAATATGCGGTCGCCGTCAGTTGCTGTAGGGTCTTTCCTAGTGCCTAAAGGAGACTGTCGCCGATACAAAAACGCAGAGCACTGTAACATGCCCCTCTTGGTCTTTTAACTCTTGTTGATGAAAGTATTGTACCATTATAATGGCTTAATTGAGATTGACATGGTGATTTCAACCGGTCATTAAAAACTTTTGATTTAACTGCTTTACAGAGATTAGAGAAAACGTTTTCATGAAGAAATGTAGATGTTGTTAACATTCAAAGTCATTACGCGGTAGATTCGTTTCCTTGTGCAATACAGTAAATATAGCAAAATGCTTAAAAACCACCATTCTATTATTTCATTTACACTCTGACATAATACGCACATTTTTATGTTATGGCCTCTAAAAGGAAGTCTAGTGTACTTTGGGGGGAAATGCCAATAATCTCCACGCTTGGCAGGCGGGTTGGCGATCGCAATGGTGTTTTGGTTTGACTCACACAAAGCGCTGATGCCCGTCTTCTGGAGAGTTCCCTCGGTCGCCTCTTACGACACCCAAGACAGGAAACGTTTGGGTGGGGTAATAACACATATATACTATTCGCCGTCGTCACCACACGGCGAACTATTATAACATTATTAACTATACTATTATCCATTGCAGTGTAGTAGGTAACTGTCATGATTACTACACGTTTTTTTTACTGGCCATATAGTTTTGGCATACAGCTCGAAGAACATATGAAGGCTGTTAACGACTGAAGACGCGACGAGGACCCGACGCGAAGTCTCCGTAATGTGGTCGTCATGCCCCAGAAGGGGGAGAGTTGGCAACAAAACAGGGACGGATAAAAATAATTTGTATGGAGTCAAGAAAACGTGTGCGTTGAAAAGAGGCAAAAGCAAGTAGATGCGCACGTCTCCAGAGAATGGCCCGTACGCCGAGAGGCAGGCAGGGCTTGGGTGGTTGTGGGATTATCCCTGATATTACTGGCCGAACGTTCAACTGCTCGAATGTTCTCTTAATGAGCAATGTGTAAACTGTATCAGTTGAATATTGTTACGTACGTGGGGGGTGGGTACCGATAGAAAAAATGACACTGTTACGAAAATCAAGAATTACACTTTATTCCGGCACTGTAATTACACAAACTAATTACAATCGTTAAACTAAAACCGCTAATAAACACTTTACAATCACACAATCACTTGTTATCACTCTTTAATTTTCTCTCTTGATGTTCACTGTATCGCTGTTTAGTTGAAACTGTCCCGCCGACTCGATCGTCGCTCTTTATATACCAACGGTACACAATCCAGAACATTCGAGTAGCTTCAGGTACATTCTCGAGTCGACTTCTAATAATAATAATTAAATACCTAAACCGTCGCGTCGGCCAGCTCGCGTGTTTATACCTACTCCAACAGTAGGTAAGTAGATTTATACCTACTTGTGAGTCGCGTCGACGGCTCGCGTGTTTATACCTACACCCAACAGTAGGTAAGTAGGGGTATACCTACTTGTGGTGAGGTAAGGTAAGTACTTGTGTACTTGTGGCTTCCGAAATATACCACACCTTTCTCGATCTTTCGAGATCCTTCTACTACATTCTGACGCATATAGGCACTGTGTAGTGGTTGGTATGCGTCGCCTTGGATACTGGAATGTTCTTTAGGACTCTCGAATGTTCGACGTACCTCTACGGCATTCTAGGCGTTGTTTCTCGACCCCGGGGCGTAACACTACCCCCTTCTAAAACGTGCTCGTCTCGAGCATGATTATCCCCATAGTATCGGGCCAGCCGGTCGACGTGCACAACCTTGCATGGGCTGCGGTGATTTCTCTGTATGCGATATGTCACATCGTTGATCTTGGTCACCACCTTATATGGTCCATCCCAACGACGATGTAGCGAGTCACGCAACCACACTAGGGAACCCTCCTCGAACTGCGATTTATTAACTCTCCAGTTATGTTGCTGCCTCATCGTGTTGCTTTTCCATGGTCCATTACAACGAACGCCACTGCGTATCTCCTCCAACCCATTGCGTTTATCTCCAACCCTATCCGTAGCGGAACGCCTATTGACCAAGTCCCCCGGCTTCCGCAGCTTCCTCCCAAGGTTTGTGCTATCGGCGCTTCTATGTGCCCTTTTCCTTTTTGGACAACTGGACCGCAAATGCCCGCGTTCACCACACTGATAACAACGCGGTACATACTCGCGGTCACGGAAAGGCACTTCACTCGCACAAACCTTTCTCACTGAAAGTGGCTTCGAGTCATGACGTACGGCCTCCACCTCCAATGCATGAGCTACTGCATCTTTCAAACTTCCATGATGCCCCAATCGAACAGCAGCTCTTACTTCCATATCACGAATACCCTCGATGAAAGCTTGAAGTAGCATGCTGTCTACCAAAGAGGCGGATGCCGACTGGTACGCCTTTCTCACCAATGTCTCTATCTCCAAGGCCCACTTCTGCAGAGACTCGTTCCGGCCCTGGCTGCGCTCCTTCAGCTGTGCTCTGAAAACGTACTCCAAATGTCGGTCTCCATAGCGAGTCTCTAGCGCCTCAAGTAGGCGGCCATATGTCCTTTCATCACCTAAGACTTCCAGTACAGCGAGAGCTTCGTCTCGTAGAGCCAGTGTGAGTGCTGTCTTCGCCTCCTCTTCACTCCATCCATTGGCCTGACAGACGGACTCGAACTGCAACTTGTACGCATTCCACGAGGAAGTACCGTCAAACGGAGGTACCTTGAAGTTCCCACATGCCGGTACAGAGACCTCGGACCTGCTGGTTCCGGTAGCCATCTTAACCTCCAATTTCCGTAAACGGTTCTCAAAGCCCTCCACCTTCTCATTGATGCCATGTAGACGATTCTCGAATTTGATGTCCATATCGGCTAGTTTCCCTTGTATTTCCGTTATCTCATTTTTCCATTCTGCAATGGCTTCTCGGACTTCACGGAGCATGCACGACTGTTCCTCCTGTCCCCGAGATAGTCTCTCCTCGGCTTCCCGCTGGCTGATACACAGCTTCTTAATCTGCTCCTCCTGGGCTTTGGCTTGTCTCTCCTGGGCTTTCTGAGCTTCGCGCTGACTA
This sequence comes from Conopomorpha cramerella, assembly GCA_012932125.1. Classification (NCBI taxonomy): domain Eukaryota; kingdom Metazoa; phylum Arthropoda; class Insecta; order Lepidoptera; family Gracillariidae; genus Conopomorpha; species Conopomorpha cramerella. The sequence continues at coordinate 14,399 of SJJU01005076.1, forward strand.
GTGCTCAGACGCATTGAAAGTCTCTCCTCGGCTTCCCGCTGGCAGATACTCAGCTTCATGTACTGCTCCTCCTGTATTTTAGCCTGCCTCTCCTGGGCTCGGGACTGTTCTTTTAATAAAATCAGGATAGTGTTGAGGTCAATCTCGGCCTTCGGTCTTGGTGATGATGCCGGTGCAGTGACCGTAGATGGACCAGCCACGGCTGCCGTAGAGCCCTCCGCTGCACGTTGGCTCCGGGTCTGGACGCCCTCCTGTTCTTGTTCTCGTGGAGTGATAGGCATTTTCTATCCCACTTCTGACACCAAATGTTACGTACGTGGGGGGTGGGTACCGATAGAAAAATGACACTATTACGAAATCAAGAATTACACTTTATTCAGGCACTATAATTACACAAACTAATTACAATCGTTAAACTAACACCGCTAATAAACACTTTTACAATCACACAATCACTTGTTATCACTCTTTAGTTTTCTCTCTTGATGTTCAATATATCGCTGTTTAGTTGAAACTGTCCCGCCGACTCGATCGTCGCTCTTTATATACCACGGTACACAATCCAGAACATTCGAGTAGGTTCAGGCACATTCTCTAGTCGACTTCTAATAATAATAATTAAATACCTAACCGTCGCGTCGGCCAGCTCGCGTGTTTATACCTACTCCAACAGTAGGTAAGTAGATTTATACCTGCTTGTGAGTCGCGTCGACGGCTCGCGTGTTTATGCCTACACCCAACAGTAGGTAAGTAGGTGTATACCTACTTGTGGTGAGGTAAGGTAAGTACTTGTGTACTTGTGGCTTCCGAAATATACCACACTTTTCTCGATCTTTCGAGATCCTTCTATTACATTCTGACGCATATAGGCACTGTGTAGTGGTTTGTATGCGTCGCCTTGGATACTGGAATGTTCTTTAGGACTCTCGAATGTTCGACGTACCTCTAGGGCATTCTAGCCGTTGTTTCTCGGCCCCGGGGCGTAAACAGTATTAACTGAGTGACATATACAGGTATATTACAGTGCTCTGAAATAAGATTCCTGTTTCTGATTGAATAGTTATTTATGTGTAAAATATATAACTAAATATATAAAAGGAAAAGCTGACTGTCTGAATGACTGAACATCAACGCACAGCCCAAACGGTTAAAGGAAGGAACTTGAAATTTGGCAGCGACTTAGCTTGGGTACCGTAGGTGTGCACTAAGAAAGGAATTCCCTAAATTCCCGCGGTAATGGGATGACTAATAATCAGCTGATCCCATCAGGTGATATTCATATAAAATTAACTCCATTTTACTCTTGGCAACGGCATTACACTTGAATTGCTGGACCGATCGTAAAATTATGCTTATTTTTAATGAACATTCATAGTTTAGATACAGCGTCTTTCAAGTCCGCTAGTAAATTATCGACAAAAAAAAATAGATAACATTAAAGTATACAGATATAACAGATATACACTGTGAAACCGACTGTTAATGAAAATATTCACTACCTCAACTCAGGCTCGACCTAGTATGGTAGTCAATGGTAAAGCCATCCCAACCTGAACATTGTCTATACAATATTTTACATACTGTATTATGGGTGATTTTGTAAACTTTCTCTGGAAGTAATTTTTAACCGACTTCAGAAAACGAAGATGTTCTCAATACGACTGTTTTTTTTGTTACCTCATATTGGGTGAAGCGATATGGATGATTATTGTTTTGTTTGAAAGTTGATGCTGGATTTAATTTTGGTTCAGTTGTAACAATGCCATCTATACAAAACCACGAAGGTCTTAATATTTTATTGGTTGAAGTCGGTTCTTTTTTCTTTAAAGTTATACACACACACACACTTCACACCTTTTAATCCCAAAGCGGGGTAGGCAGAGGCACTTGCTAAGCAAATGCCCACAGTTCACCAAGCGTATTTAACTCAGCGTGACAAGGGGTGAGCCCATCGCCGTTATACGCTTCACACACCATTTGATGTGCGGGTTTAATCACAACGTTGTCCTTCACCGTACGAGCGTTGCGTTGTGTACATAGTTTCTGAAAAGAGTCCCATTAGTACACGTCCAGTAGCCGGACTCGAACCCGCGACCTCCCTTTATCCCAAGTATCCGACCAACTGGACCGCAGACGCTCTAAAGTTATATACCTACAATATAGGTATAGATATTAAAACTTTGCGACTTTTGGTTAGATCACTAGAATATAAAGCAAGCTAAAATACCGTAAGGAATACAAAATACGCGTCACTCTTCAGCGAATCTTCGAAGTAAACTGGCTTATTTTATGTAGCAATATAAGTGTACTCATCTGTACTTGGACCTAAGCAGTAAAGCCCGCATTAATTTATTAATGGCTGAATGTTATGGACGGCTAAATGACAAAGATACTAGTAAAGTGGGGTGAGCATAATTCTCGAGGGTCAAGAGACATTGTACAGCGATCTTTGTCGTTCGTATGTTTCAAGTTTTACGTACACTACTATGGTGACTTTAGACCAAAAACAACTAGACAATCCAAAGCTGACGTTTAAAATAAAAGGAATTGTTGTACAACATGAAAAAACATGCAGGAGTGAAAGAGTAAGAGACAATATTTTCTGTCCCTTATTGCGTACCATGGTATATTACCATGGTATTTTACCATGATAAATGTAAGATCCTCTGTACACTTAGAATGCAATAAAGATACTTGATATTTGGATCCAAAATGACATTATACCAGTGAAAGAGTTAGTTTGTAACCAGAAGTGCTGATGTACATTTCCATACATTTTGGTGGAAAAGAGACAGACAGAAGGTTCTACGTGGCTTGCAAGTCGAGTTGTAGTAATGGTTGCGCCATTCTATCATCTTTCGGGTGTCGACATAATACCAGGGTCGCTGGTAACTGTAACATTATGCTGAGTCGAAGTCTAATTTCTTCGCGTGAAGCACGGCATACAGTATTATAATTTGTCGTTATGTTTCATTGTGTATTTCGTGTTTCATGTGAACGAAATAAAGGTGAATAGTATAAACCCGGTTCTACGAGTAAGTCGCGATATCAACCAAAGACAAGCTGATCAGCTCTTGAACACGGCACATGCAACTGTGTCGAAACGTCGGGCAAATAACGAAGGTAAGCTTTTAAGCACGGTTTAAACTATTTATACCTCTATAATGTCAGTGCGCGTTTCTTTAAAAAATGATTAAAATAAATATGGTCAGAGATGATGACCATGTTGTAAGAGTTTCTTTTGTAATAAGCTTGTACTCAGATTCTTATCTTTTTTGCTATTAATCAAGTAAGTTTTACTGACAATGCAATATAAATGAATAATCTATGTCATGGTCAAATTCTAGTTATAATAAAATTGTCGTATTTGGTATATCACACAAAACATAAAATCAAATACAAAATTAAGAGCGTCCTCTTTTAAAGTCAATGAATGTGGGTAGAACTACCACTTCAGAAATATATTTAATTTTCACGTCATTTTCTTAATAATACCTACGATAACATCATAAACAAACACTTAGCGCGGAAATAGCCTTTATTCCAAATATTTATTTACGATTATCGTACTATTTTGATACATACCTACTCAAGTTATTCTTGACAGGCCCTTAACGAAGAATTCTTCCGGTAAATAGCCATCAACGTGGTCGCCCACGATGTATCGTTAAAGGGTAAACATTTTTCCGGATATCGTAACACAAGTATACAGTTCACTAGTTTAGAATATGACAGTATGTTATTTTATCCCTCTCTCCTTGTCTGATAACTTACTGAATGAGAGAGATGTAACAACAACATTACAAGCTATAAAGTACCTACCTATACCTATTATAGAAGCAAATGAACTGTACAATCTACCGCCTACACACTTCAAAGTGTGAAGCCATGGAAAGTTATTGGAGAAATTGATTCTTGATATTTTGTACGGTGTTCAGATATCGGGCAAGCGTAGCACGGCCGAGCAAGATTCATTTACTAAGTCATGACTTGATATTTCACCTTTCAGCACTTTGAGAATACATAAAGTGGCTCGTCAAAGGGAGATAACATTGGCGTACTCCCTGACTAACCAGTCCCCGGCTAGGTAACAAACGTTCCATTTCAAAATCAAATATCTTGTGCAAATGGAACAAAACAAATTCATGACGTCAACAACACAGATTCCTCTCGAATCTAACCCGACGTGACTGTAACTTAAGTAACTAAGGCGTTGCGCGTTTATTGCTTGCCTACTCGACGCTGTGAAGTTTCGATATGTGTCTCAGAATAATATACATCGTTCACGACCACTGTAATTTGGTATACGTTAGCATACTTATTATTAGATACTACAGATATATTTGAACAGAAATGTGTAATTCCGCTCAAGTCTAAGTGAACATCCGGCCAAGTTTTGTGAACGTCTTCAACTTTATGTTGGCCTCGATTTCAGTTTTAAATGTTTCATAGAATAGATCAGTTTTTATTGGTTTGTTGAGTTTAATATTGACTACGGTAGTACAAGTTTCTGCTGCGAAACATCAAGATTGGTTCACTTGTGCATTTCGGGGCCTAATATTGGAACATTTCTAGGTAGTCTGTTGGCTCCTGCAGTCCAAAGTTAGATTCCTGTAAACATTTATATGTAGCTAGGTGTACCTGAACTGAGAGTTTAGTTTACTTAGTTTCGTTTGAGGCTTAATATTACTTTGTTAATAACCAAATTGCTTTATTAACATTGCATTCTATTCTTAGGGCGTACAGGTATACAGGCTGATTTGGAAATGCATATTTAAGCCAATGCCTACTGTTTCGATAGACCCTACTCAATGAATTACATGAGCAATGCCCCGGAATGAACTCAAAATTCGACCTCTTCATACAAAAATCTCAATCACCTGATCGAGTATACCTATCCGACGAGACAATGTGACAGTTCTCATTCACACAATTATGTACACTGCTGCAATCAAGTTAGAGCATATTTTACGAGGTAAAGATCTTTTTAATTTAATTTTATATTTTTTATATATTACTTTTAATTTACATAGAAATAAAAATATTATATTGTACGCATAGGAGCTGTCGAATTCGTTCTGAACAAATTGAGTATACTTCTAGACTTTTTTTTCATTCCGGGACAACGAAACCTGCTGCAACGGTACCAACCTGCTGCCAAAGTAGTGGTGGAAAGTGACCAAAGCCTTAACGAGCAAATTACAAGTCTTTGTTTCACCTTCTAACTATAAATCAAATGCCACCAAAGGCGAAGAAACTGCGCACGCTACGGTGAAATGAATGTTCGGGATACTAATAGAGTTTATTATGTTACACAACAAACTTTAGGGCTTGTACAGCTATTAGTCAGTGCACAGACATAACACTCATCAAGTCGCCAAAGGTTCTATGAACAACTTAGGAATTAGTTTCTGTACTGTTCGTAAGTCAGATGTTCACATATGTACGTATGTATACAAGGCGTCCCCAACTTATGGGACATGAAAGGGAAGTACCATTTCACTCAAAGAACACTTTCAGTTATTTTTTAAAGTTAGTAATTCTGCATTCATAGATTGTCTAAAAATTACTTGCTTTGTCTGGGAATCGAACCGATTTAAATCTTTAAAAAAATCACCCTACTATTATGATGCCAATCAAAAGAATAGCTAAAAAATAATATATCTGCTTAAGTAACATAGTATTTTAAACAACGTAGGTATTCTTCTAAACAGTACGCTGGAAAAGAACCGTTGCCTTTTACTTTTATATTGGATGACAGATCACCCTTATTACATCCTTAGCACGGTACTGTATTAAAATATCAAGTTATAAATAGCACACATTTGCAAGATTAAAATAAGAACGTCTCCGTTAAGGAAGGAACTTTAAGGCCAAGATAAAGAGCCTTAATAAATACAGGTGTCTAATAAATCTAGGCAAGTAAGGCGTTAAACCGTACATGCCCTCAGCAACGACGCAGTATAAATATCTCTGGAAATTCACAGCTGATTCAAGCTAACTTGAGCCTTCGGCACAAGGAATTTGTAAAGATGTAACGACATTCGCTAATTCGAAATGTTACTATTGAAATGACAGAATGAATTTAGCTGCAATTACGATGCAGGCCAGTTCATTCTTGATAATGTAAATTTAGTTTATCTTGCACGTGATGGGGTGTGTGTTATTAAAATTTGTTGATAAGAATGATATATTTATAGTTAAATACGTGCTTTCCCAATTATTATGTTTAGTTGATGCCCCGCGATTTCATTCGCGTAAATAGTTTCTGCTTTTAAATATACAAATTTTTTAATATACTAATGGATAAGTTTTTAAGAAAATGCGCACTGATACACATGATAATAATCAGCTTGTGATCACGACACATGCAACTATATCGAAACGTTGAACAAACAACACAATGCTTATCTTTGGTTAATTTTCGCGCTGTAAAACGGGTATTATCCGTTAAACAGGTATTATGAATGAATTCAGTTTTTGTACAATATAATTCTTGATTGCAATCTTCTAAAATGTACTTGATCCTTAGACACTTATGATGTGTGTATGATAAATCAATATCTTACGACTTTTTTACACACAGTCACCTGATCCTAAACTAGGATACCCTGTACTATAGGTGCCAGAGACTGCTATGCTTACATAAATACATTTAAATAGATACGTAGATAAATAAAACACCTAGACGCACACAACAAACGCATCAGCTCGTCACTAAAGCATTATGTCCGTGGCTGCAATCGAACCTGCGACCGTAGTCCTAAAGGTCGATGTCCATGCCGGCCGTCCTAAAATAAAATAACACTGGTCGAAAAAAAAAACAGTAACACGAAAACTAGAACTAATGGAATCAAAATAAGTACGGTGATAAAATAAGGGTAGATAGGTAATTCCAAATTGGTAAGTACCTTTCTTGTTACAAAATTTTGTTGCAGTGTAATTATACTCTGCTAATAATAACAATAGAATCAGCCGTGTACTGACGTCGAATATAATACACGTGTCACCACCCCAGCTCAACTTTTCCCGTTCTGGGCGTCGTAAGAGGCGACCGAGTGAACTTCAAAGGAGCAACGCCCTCTGTAAGTTAAACCACAACAACATTGCGATCGCCAACCCGCCAGCAGCTTGGGGATTTTCGGCATTTCCCCCAAATGATCATAGAAAGTATTGGGGGGAGGCCCTCATCCAGCAGTGGACGTCATGGCGCTGATGACGATGTTGAATAATAACACTGAGTTTGTTAGCAGAGTATTAACAATAGATTTTTAATTATGGAGGTAATTAAACGTATTAATATTATAAAAATCATAAATCTCCCTATGGGATGATGATATCCTGATGGGTCGTAAAATGATCATAAATATCATATCCTATCACGTTGGGTTAAATACGTTTGATGGATCTTGGTCATGGTAAATGTCTCAGCCTACCCTTTTTGGGTTTCAAATGATGATGACGGGAGCTGTTGGTGTAGTGGTCAGCATGTTTGCTCTGCTCCGTAGGGTCGTGGGTTCGATTCCCACCGCTGACAGGTGCTTAGGTGATGAGCTTTTAAGCACTTGTTGGATGTGTCTGGTTGTTTTATTTATATA
>SJJU01005079.1:0-15325 GCA_012932125.1 Conopomorpha cramerella
TATTCGCGCCTATTCACCCGGTGAACAATATTGAGTTATAATGTCTGTGCGCGTTTCATTAAAAAATGATAATTGCTTGGAGTCCTTTTACATGCAATATAGGGCATTAGTCGACCCGACAGACGATATCATATCATTTTTTTAAGGAAACGCGCACTGACATTATATTAAATGTTTAAAACGTGTATTATAGCGCGAAGATTAATCAAAGCATTCAGATTGGTCGCGAGCTACCACGACACATATAACTGTGACAAAACGTCGGGCAAACAACGAAGGTAAGCTGAATGCTTATCTTTGGTTAATCTTCGCGCTATAATACCAGTTTTAAACATTTAATAAGACGATGTCATGTCTGATCTATGAATATTAATTTACGAATTAGTTTAATTATGGTACGTATTTGATAACGTCAAAACAGTTAACACTTCAGCGAAATTGTGTCGGAAGTTTTATGTGAAATAAAATTGTTTAATTGTTTAATTTTTCGTGCATTTAACTAACTTTTTTCATTCTTAAAAACCTTCCCTGGCATTAATTTTAAAAAATAGCGAAAAAAAAAGAATAAGAGATATTAGTCCACCCGTTCTGTTTGGCACTTAGCCACACATTTAGCTAAGAATTTTTATACTAATGTACGTTAAAAGGCGTGTAAAGTGTATTATATTAGGTCGAAAACTAATCTATGAATAAATAATCCTAAAGATAATTAAATAGAAATATAAAAAAAAACCAATGGAAAGTTTTCGAGTAACGAGCTAACGTTCACATGATTTATAATATTAGTAGGGATTCGTCGTGCTCGTGCCCAATTTAAAGACTTAGGTATGGATAAAATATTTAGGCAGTTATGTTATGCTGCCTTAACATTTAAAACATATTTATCATCATCTGCCCATATTCGTCCAGTGTTGGACATAGGCCTCTACATTTGCACGCCACTGTTTTGGGCTACTCGTATCCAGCTTCTGCCAGCCATCTTGCGTATTTACATATAAAAAATATTTAAATAGTCGTTACCATATAAATAAATAAATAAATCATCAGCCACATAACGTACACTGCTGGACGAGGGCTTCCCGCAATGATTTCCATCATTTGGGGGGAAATGCCAAAAATCGCCACGCTTGGCAGGCGGGTTGGCGAAATACTTGTTAATAAACCTTAAAATTCTTCATTTACTGTAAGTAGCTATCCCGGAAAAGAAATATTGTGAAAAGCAAGAGAAATAATATTTTGCGAAAGTCGGTTATGAAAATTAAGAACAGAAAAGGGTTACAATATTATTATATTTAAGTGACCAATGAACACCCGACACGAATATTATTTAGTGAAGTTTGCGTCAAATAAAAACTGCATTTTACGGAAACTAATCACGGCTGGTATGCATAACATCATTAAGACAAAGGTTAGCAACACACGCTAATAACTTGCGCCCAGTTTCCCGTACGCTCATTAGATTTTATCTGGCATTAAAAGTCGCGCGTCTTTTCTTTTTTAACCGACTTCAAAAAAAAGGAGGAGGTTCTCAATTCGTCTGTATTTTTTATTTTTTTATTTTTATTACCTCAGAAGTTTCGTCTGGGTGAACCGAATTGGATGTTTTTTGGATGTTTGGTCCCATATACATTTGGTTTAGTTCCGACAATGGCATCCACGAGAAAACTACATGTATATAGTCAAATTTTACTGGTTGAAGTCGGTTCTTTTTTCTTTAATTATCACTTTGCCTGTCAAAAAGGGACAGCTATAATTCACTAATGTGCCTTTCGTAAACCGGGCGTTACAGACTAACAATAAACACGCTGTCACATATTATTCATTACATACACACCTCCAAAGTGTCTAGGGATCAAGAACTTTAGCTTTAAAAACAAATCTAATTTATTTGAATCAAATCTAATCTTCTGGATTGATCTCCTAACTAATTCCCCATGCCTATATCAATGACTTATCACCACATTTTGAAAAATCATTAAAAAATCAAGGATATATTTTACAAAAACTGAATTTTTGTAAAATATATCCTTGATTGCAATCTTCTAAAATGTACTTGATCCCTAAACACTTTTAATGTGTGTATTATGAAATTGACGTTTTGTCGTACTGGCCACTTTGATCTTAAATATCTCCTCTTTGTTAGGAATTCCAAATTCAAATTTAAACAGGACATATTACGCAAAAGTTTATTACGAGTATTGTACTGATACTAGTGGAAGCCGTGTGGTGACAGTGATTAAAATACATGTCTCACCAACCCAGCTTAACTTTTCCCGTCGTAAGAAGCTACCGATGGAACTCTCCAGAGGTTGGGCAGCAGTGCTCTCTGTGAGTTAAACCACAACACTACTGCGATCGTCAACCCGCCTGCCAAGCGTGGCGATTACTGGCATTTCCCCGAAAATGATCATGGAAATCATTGGGGGAGGCCCTCGCCCAACAGTGGACGTCATGTGGCTGATGATGATGATACTGGTTATTCCGTATTTAACATACAACTGGCAAGTTAAGTTAAGCTTAGTATATCTTCGGAATAGTTCTTCCCTTAAACTGGTAGGCTTCGTAATATTCTCGGAATTAACGATGAAAACGACTTTACCACTTGTTCGGTAATACTCGTATATTATCATTTCTTTTGGCAGTTGTGGCTTTCGGCTTTTTAATGCCTTTCCTACGTATTTAAGCGCAACTCTTTAACATTGTAAAGACATTAATATTACTGTCACCTTCTTCGGGCATTTCGAAAACGTTGAATAAATTTTGGGAGCACCTGCTGGCTGCTGCCTACAGCTTTTTTAAATCGATAAGCGTTACAAGGGACTTTTGGCGCCTGAATACTGGATATACATACATACATACATACACTTCACGCCTGTCTCCCAGAGGGGTAGGCAGAGACTACAGATCTCCATTTGTCACGGTCCTGACATACCCCTTTCGCTTCATCTACATTCATACATCTTTTCATACATGACCTTCGGTTTCGAGTACTTTTCACGCCACCTTCGGCCAGGACATCACCAATCTGGTCTGTATATGTCCTTCTGGGGCGACCTCTACTCACTCGGCCCATTACATCACCCATATAAATCTCTTTCGTCAATCGACTTTCATCCATTCTCTCTATATGCCCTAATACTGGATCGTACTATCGTTATTTCTTGTCATTTCTGTATGTCTTTCTTCTTTTGTTTATAAAAAAATATCTATTTAAGCTTCTGTTCTGTTAATATTATCTATTAGCGACCAAAACAAGACTCGATCGGCTAAAATTCGGTGCTAAACTTATCACCCACGCGCCAAAATATCCTTGTCGCACAATACAAGTAAATTGGTTACGTTTGAATGCTCAGATAAGCATCAATACTTAAAGCTTGTGGAAAAGTTGGCTGGTATTTTTGCGTCCGTGATAACATCTGACATGAAGGTATACCTAAAGCTTCCATTTGACAGTGTACAACTGTTGTGAACTTGTTAAGGAACGTTTATTTCGATCTTTTTTACAATGTGGTGCATTCCAATGAAGCATTTTTACTTATTACTAGTGTACTCGACAGACGTTGTCCTGTCTTAACTATATATCTAGAGTGTCCTGTGCCCGGCAGTGGATGTCATTTTTTTCTCTCATAAGAACCTTCTGCTGTCATTAATAAGCACAACAAAGGAAGAATTAGCGAAATCGGTCCAACCGTTCTGGAGTTATGCCGTGACAACGAAAAGTAGCTTTGAGTTTTTATATAATAGACTAGCTATCCCAGCAAACATTTGTTTTGCCTTTGTAGTCCGTGTACTGAAGAAATACACCTTTTAAACCTTCCCTGGACTTCCACGTGTAATTCAAGACCAAAATTAGCCTAAATTATCAGGGCCTTACCAATAATGGCGGAATTGCTATTTAGAAGATACACAAAGCTCAACTTAACTTGTCAGTTGTATGTCAAATACGGAATAACCAGTTCAAGTAGACCTGTAATAATAGTTGTATAAGTAAAAAGGCGTTTATTGGTAAGGGGGTTAAAATAGACTTTTCTATTTCTCGGACATCATCATCGTCAGTCACATCATCATATGGCATCGTCCACTGCTGGGTGAGGGTTTCCCCAATTATTTCCATGATCATTTGGGGGGAATGCCAATAATCGCCACTCTTGGTAGTTATAATAGACGCCACTCGGGTTGGCGATCGCAGTGTTGTTGGTTTAACTCACAGAGAGCGCTGCTGCCCGTCCTCTGGAGAGTTCCCAGGACGGAAAATGTTGGGCTGGGTTGGTCACACATGTATTCTAATCGCCGTCACCACACGGCTAATCTAATAATGGCAGGTAATTTACTGTACACACTGGCACATAACACAGCCGGTACTAACGTCATCGTCATTCAAATATCATTCATTCTTTAACACCCTAAAAAGTGTAATTTATACACTGTTTTTAAGCGAATTCAAAACAGAGTATTTCTCAATTCGACCGGTGTCTCAATGGAAGAACAATGAACAAGAATGAATGAAAAACAATTCGAATTAACAATTGGGATGTTTACTTTGTTTTTTAATACTTAATTACATGACTTTCATCAAGCTTTGTGTTATGCTACTGTAGATATGCTGCAGTATATAATCGCATTTATATAGATGAAATAAATGTGTTGACTTTGGCTAGGTATGCCTGAATTTTTTCCTTATTTAGCCTTGTTCGCTGGGCAATATTCTCCCTCACTAAAGCTTTTATTATTTTTTAAATAGTAATATACGGAATTTACAATTTGTATCTACAATGATGCGATGTCAGAAGTCCTACCTTAGGGTATACTTTCGCCCCGTTTTTATAAGAAACACACATACTTTCATTTGAACTTTACAGTCGAAGAAACTACATAGAAAACTAGCTCAAGACTCAATAGTAATTGTTTAGTGTAATTTGTCTAATATGGCCACTGCACATCTTTATGCATGAGCCTTATCAATTTCCCGCGCGCAAGCTTACAATATAATATGGGGTTGCCACTTCGTAATTACTTGTTCGGACGGTGGGAGAAATTACCATAAGCGAACGGCAAATACCCTTAGACCGTCGTGCGAGGACGTGGTATTCGTAAGTAGGCTGGCCTACGATGGATTGATATGAAAACATTATATTACTAACAATGCTTTTGAATGTCAGTGGAATAATAACGGATATAAAGAGGTACTACACTTCTGGCTTTTCTTGAAAAAAATATAAATAAATACGCTTCACGCCATTTAATCCCAAAGCGGGGTAGGCAGAGGCACTTGCTTAATAAGCAAATGCCCACGGTTCACCGAGCGTATTTAACCCAACGTGACAGGGGGTGAGCCTAGGTTCACACACCTTGTGGTGATTTAAAGAACACCGCAATCTTTGCCTATACCTATTTTATTAGGCAAACTTGATCGCTTCGCAGATCACTAGGGGCCAACTAAAAAAATATATTAAATGAGAAAGTGTATAAAATGCGAACAAATCACATTGCTTGTAGGATATACTTAAGCAAACAATATTAATTTTCATCAAATTTTCGAAAAAAAAAAAATGTAAAAGAAACAAAGTCTAATCTAAGTGCTATTTAACTACATATCTTTACGATTATTTATTTATTCATTTTGGTATATTAGTAATATTATAAATGGGAAAGTGAGTTTGTTTGTTTGTTCCGCTTTAACGCCGTAACTACTGAACCGATTGCTTTGAAATTTTGCAGAAGTATAGTTAGAAGTCCCTGTGTAACAACGTTGTGGAAGTGTCTAGTGTGTCAAACAGGGTAGCATACCTTGTCATAAAACTTACCGAGAGGTATAGCCTGAAAGTGGTACAAGTGTATGCACCGACCTCGACACACTCGGACGATGAGGTGGAGGGCCTGTTCGATGATATATCGAAGGCCCTCCACTCCACTACTAAGACACATTACAGCGTTGTTATGGGGGACTTTAACGCTAAAGTGGGAGTACAGAATTGCAATGAATCGGCAGTAGGATCCCATGGATTTGGAGCAAGGAATCATAGGGGGCAAATGCTAGTAAACTTCCTCGAACGAGAGGGGCTATTTCTAATGAACTCGTGGTTTAAGAAAAAGCCCCAAAGGAAGTGGACCTGGCAAAGCCCCGATACTATGACCAAAAATGAGATCGATTTCATCATGACGAACAAAAAGCACATATTCAGAGACGTCTCTGTGATCAACAGGTTTAATACCGGTAGCGATCACCGACTAGTCAGAGGCTCTCTGAATATCAACCTTAAGGCTGAACGTGTCCGTCTGATGAAAGCCAGGCTCCAACCAACCATGCTCCAAACTATAATGGGATCCGAAGCTTTCCAGCTAAGTTTGGAGAACCGATTCGTTGCCGTGGAAACCACAGCAGACGTGAACAAGAACCTCGAAAATGTGACTCGGGTCCTCAGGGAAGAGGGTACGAGATTTTGTGAAATGCAGCGTAAGGGCAGGAAGTCAAAGCTTTCCGAGGAGACTTTACGGCTGATGAAGGAACGACGTGAGAATCCACCCGTCACTTCGACCGCAAGGCGGGCTCTAAACCAGGAGATTAGTAAGCACGTGCGGCGCGACCTCCGATGCTACAATACTCTTTCAATAGAAAGAGCGATTGAGCAGAATCGGGGGTCAAAAGTGTTCGTACAATCTCTTGGAAGAAGCCACCTTGCGAAGTTGACCACAGCAAGTGGAGAAGTCGTCACTTCGAAGCCGTCGGTCCTTTCGGAGGTTGAAGACTTCTATGGCCAGTTATACGCATCGCATGCATCTCGCCCTGATCCCGAAAATGGGGACTCTAGAGCCACATTGACACGCCACTCCACCGAAGACCTGCCAGAAGTCAGTACTGGCGAAATTGAGATCGCTCTTAGACAGCTCAAAAACGGAAAGCTCCAGGAGAGGATGGCGTTACAACCGAACTATTAAAGGCTGGAGGTAAACCGATATTGAGGGAGCTCCAAAAGCTTTTTAACGCTGTCCTCTTCGAAGGAAGAACTCCGGAGGCGTGGAGTAGAAGTGTGGTCGACCTGTTCTTCAAAAAGGGAGACAAAACCCTGTTGAAGAACTATCGACCCATTTCTCTTCTAAGCCACGTCTACAAGCTGTTCTCAGGAGTGATCACAAACCGTCTTGCGCGAAGACTCGACGAATTTCAACCTCCGGAGCAGGCTGGATTTCGGAGCGGTTATGGCACCATAGACCAAATCCACACAGTGCGGCAGATCATAGAGAAAACTGAAGAGTATAACCTGCCCCTGTGTCTAGCATTCGTGGACTATGAGAAGGCCTTTGACTCGGTTGAGATCTGGTCCGTTCTGGAGTCTCTGCAGCGTTGCCCAGTTGACTGGCGATACATCCAAGTGATAAGATGCCTCTACGAGGCTGCCACCATGTCCGTCCAAGTACAAAATCAGCAGACACGTCCCATACCATTGCATCGAGGAGTGAGACAAGGGGATGTTATTTCCCCGAATTGTTCACTATCAAATGCAGATGGAGGATGATGTTCAAGACGCTGCATTGGAAAGGACCGTGGCATCAACGATCAATGGCGAGACACATCCGTTCTCCTGCGATTTGTCTATGACGACATCGTCATCATGGCAGAAACGCTGCAGGACCTTCAACTGATGTTGAATGACCTAGCTGATTCTTCTCTACGGATCGGCCTACGGATGAACTTGGATAAACCAAGGTCATGTTCAATGAACATGTTCTACCGGAACCGATTTCAGTACACGGCACCGTTCTCGAAGTTGTTATAAAATACGTATACCTTGGGCAGACATTGCAGTTGGGTAGAAACAACTTCGAGGACGAGGTAAACAGAAGAATTCAGCTTGGTTGGGCAGCATTTGGGAAGTTACGTCGAGTATTAACATCAGCGATCCCACAGTGCCTGAAGACAAAAGTCTTCAATCAGTGTGTCCTACCTTTAATGACATACGGAGCTGAGACGTGGACACTGACGGCACGGCTGGCCCACAAGCTCAAAGTCGCACAGTGTGCTATGGAAAGGGCTATGCTCGGCGTTTCTCTGAAGGATCGAATCAGAAATGAAGTGATCCTACAGAGAACCAAAGTCATCGACATAGCTCATCGTTTTAGCAAGCTGAAGTGGCCGTGGGCCGGCCATATTAGCCGTAGAACCGATGACCGTTGGGGAAAACGAGTTCTCGCGTGGAGACCGCGTCTCGGCAAACGGAGTGTAGGACGCCCTCAGGCAAGGTGGACTGATGATATACGCAGATGGCTGGCAGAAGCTGGATGCGAGAAGCCGAAAACAGATCACAGTGGCGTGCAATTGGAGAGGCCTATGTCCAGCAGTGGACAAGTATGGGCTGATGATGATGATGATAGTTAGAAGTTCGGTTTAAATAATAGGGTACTGTTTATCCCGAAAAAAAAATGATATTCCCGAGGGAAAACAAAAATATTCCTTTATACCGCAATATAACCGAAGTCCACGCGGGCGAAGCCGCGGATGGAAAGCTAGTGGTACTAAAAAAAAAACTGTTGTATTCGCCAATGTCTTGAAATCTATATAAAACTCGGTGCGGAACGGCGATGGGCTCACCCCCTGTCACGTTGGGTTAAATACGCTTGGTGAACCGTGGGCATTTGCTTCGGCAAGTGCCTCTGCCTACCCCGCTTTGGGATTAAAGGGGTGAAGTGTATTTTTTTTCCTCACTGATCCATTCTTCACTGACCCATCAACGCCCAGCCCAAACCCGTGACCCTAGAAAGCTGAAGCTAAACAGAGGTTCCTTTTATGATGATTACGTGAGATAAGAAAGGGTTCTTTCAAATTTATCCCTTAAGGGGTAAGAAGGGGTGTTGATGTTTTTATGAGAAAAACGTTACGTAATTGAAATTTTTTATTTCAATTTCCATTGTAAAATTAAACGTAATGGATTCATGAAGCCGAAAACAGACCACAGTGGCGTGCAATTGGAGAGGCCTATGTCCAGCAGTGGACAAGTATGGGCTGATGATGATGATGAATTATACAATAGAAATTGAGGTAATGTTGTACGGTAAAGAATAGAAAAATCTTCTAATTCTCTTATTAATCTTATTGTTCTTGCATGGTTATCAGTATTAGCAGCGGGTGGGATGCAGGATGCGAGTGCCCGCCCCTCATAGGTGTAGTGGAGCCCGGAGTTTTCTGCGGTGGTGAAGACACTGAGAGGTTATTTGTAATTAAGAAATGCAGCTACAAATCTATCGATAATACTTCATCAATTAATTATCTTCATAATTATAGTACCTATTATCGTGCCATTTCCACCGAAAATGATGCAATAATATACACTTCACGCCTTCTAATCCCAAAGCGGGGTAGGCACCCACGGTTCACCAAGCGTATTTGACCTAACCTTTTGCTTAGCAAGTGCCTCTGCCTACCCCGCTTTGGGATTGAAAGGCGTGAAGTGTTGACAGGGGGTGAGCCCATCGCCGTTATAGGGTTCACACACCTTGTGGTGTGCGGGTTTCATCACGATGTTGTCCTTCATCGTACGAGCGTTGCGTTGTGTATATAGGCTCTGAAAAAGAGTCCCATTGGTACACGTCCACTAGCCGGTCTCGAACCCGCGACCTCCCGGTTGCAAGTCGAGTATCCGACCAAATGGACCACAGACGCTCTCACAAAAAAAAAACTATTTCGAAAATTATTTGACGAACTGGGAATCCTTCTTGTTGTCGCCATTTTCGAAATAAAACTATGCTTACAATTTCATGCTAAGGGTGTCGTGAAACGAAATTTCGGCCCTACCCACAAACCTTTGACACACGGCGAACAGGTGATAAGGGCTTGTTTTTGTTTTTTGTTTTTTTAATTTCAGATGTTGGCTCGAGATAGCGGCACTGTGTCGCTGTTAATTGAAGAGCTTGTAAATATTCTGACGTGATGTTTAAATAACATACTTTCGTGAAAGTACCCCTGTGCTTCCGTGGGCTGCGGGTTCCGTAGGCATTTTTCGTATGATTATAAAGCTCCGGGAACGTGCGTACCATTCGACTCATAAATTGATTTAAACCAATCAGAAGCCGTAATTAAAAAAATAGTTACAGCGCTCAAGTCGGTTGGCGTCGCAATTAGTAACAGTTTTTTTCGTCTCTTGTAAAGTTGGTAAAAATGACTTAAGCACTGTAGTAAGCTAAGGGCCAAAATGTATAAATTTCAATTGTTAATGCTTATTAATGAGAAATTGGTTAATAAACATAAACATATTATTATTATTATTACAACAGACAAGTATAAAATTACCTTTGCAGTTACAGATGTTTTCTTATTAATCAATGCAATGCAATTAACCGATCGATGCATGCAATAAAGGAAACCTCTACTGCGGGCAATTACTCTTAAAATATGACTTGATGTGCCCAGCAAATGGCGGTATCATTCATGGAGTAATTTATACGCGGATGTATTATTGACCAGGATTTCTGTGATGCTTTATGTTGAATGATTTAGTCATTAGATGGCGTTGTACACTCTCCACATTGGTCATAAATTGTGTTATGGTCTGTATAGTTTTATTTAATTACTAACATTTATGTACCTTACTAACAAATATAGATTTCTGTCTGATGCAAATAAATAAAGAAATAGCAAAATAAACAACGTAACACTTGAAGTTTTTTTTTAAATGCTTGGTTATCAGTATTTTTATTGATTAACTCTCAAATCATATGTAAATATTAATAACCCAGCCATTTTAAGAGTCATTACAATTTTATTAAATGTTTTAAAAAAAAATCTATTCTTTGAGAAGCGCCATCTAGGGAATTATTTACGTACTAAACATTACAATGAACTCAACAACGTGGGATTGCACGGTATCTTACCGTTTTGTATAACTGAAAGTAAAACTACATCATCATGGCCTTGTCTGCCAACGGACGCCCACTGCTGGACATAGGTCTTCCCCAAGGAACCCCAAAATTAAAACTATCACATTGTAACAGGAAACCTCGGTATAATGAACGGGTGCCGTTCCTTAGAGGCCGGTTGAAATGTGATATACATTATTCATCGGGCAAACTTTAATTTCAAATTATTTACTTACTTACCTACTGGAAACAATTCGGCTTCAGCATATGTTGCTGTAAATGAGCTACGAGGGAACAAGCTGTAGTATTGACATTTTTTTTATTTCATTTACTTTAAGCAACGTCGTATGAGTTGAGCCAACTTTTTTTGAGAATCCTCCTCCTTTTTGGAAGTCGCTCAAAAATAATAAGAATTCTATTATGCAACTAAACAGGTTACACACTTCTGTATACAAATAGTGGATACACCAATATTTTTCATGATAGTAATCCTTCAAGCCGACTCGTCTACTGTGCAATAACAATACGGACAAACCGCGGTAAATTCCGCAGCAGCGCAACTGCCTCATAAATATAAGACGGTCGTATGTAACTAATAAAACAAAAGCCCTCAATATTTACCGTGCCACAAGGATCTTTTGGCGCGTGGCTAAAAGCTTTCACTAAATTTACATACATACATACACTTCACGCCTGTCTCCCAGAGGGGTAGGCAGAGACTACAGATCTCCATTTGTCACGGTCCTGACATACCCTTTCGCTTCATCTACATTCATACATCTTTTCATACATGACCTCCGGATTCGAGTACTTTTCACGCCACCTTCGGCCAGGACATCACCAATCTGGTCTGTATATGTCCTTCTGGGGCGACCTCTACTCACCCGGCCCAATACATCACCCATATAAATCTCTTTCGTCAATCGCCTTTCATCCATTCTCTACTTGAAAGATAAATTTGAAATGTAATGGATGAAGTTTTGTATTACTATTTACAAGCATAAAAAAAGCACCTAACACATATCCTAGAAAGGGAGAAATCATCATCATCATCATCATCAGCCCATACTTGTCCACTGCTGGACATAGGCCTCTCCAATTGCACGCCACTGTGATCTGTTTTCGGCTTCTCGCATCCAGCTTCTGCCAGCCATCTTGCGTATCATCAGTCCACCTTGCCTGAGGGCGTCCTACACTCCGTTTGCCGAGACGCGGTCTCCACTCGAGAACTCGTTTTCCCCAACGGTCATCGGTTCTACGGCTAAGGGAGAAATACAGGCGCAGTTATCAAGAAATCATATTGAATATTCAGCACTCACACGTCAAAATAACCTTGTGACTGTACGTGGCTATACGGATATGAAGGTACGAGACGTACCAGAAGTCGTCATTCTCTTCGCCAATAATCCAAACGGACGGCTTCATAAAATGTAAAAGCGAAGGTTTTGAATATCGTATTCAATATTTGATGTATATCAAACAGTTTATCGTTATAGTCAAGCTTTAAGCTCAAGCCAAACCAACGCTTTCAACTTGGGGTTAGAACATTATGAGAAGGTCCGTTCTTTTCCTGTCGATTCATTCGCTTTCGGCAACGTTCATAATAAATAATAAATAAATAGATATTTTACAACAACACACACATTCCCTTCATCCCATGTTAAGTAGCTAAGGCACTTGTGTTATGGAAATCAGACAATGAAATATACTTACTTAAATACTTTTTTTTCTTTTAAATACATACTTATATAAATAAAACACCCAGACACATCCAACAAGTACTTAAAACCTAAATACCTGCTAGCGATGGGAATCGAACCCACGGCCCTATGGAGCAGAGGCAGACATGCTGACCACTACACCAACGGGCCCGTCGAACGTCATTAACCCTTAATCAGACCACGGTAGGTGTTTTTCTGATGGATTTTGGACTCTATAGACGTTTGTTATTCTAATATTTTCTAAAATTTCCATCACATAAACCCGGGTGAAGTTTATCATAAAATATAGCTTTTAAGTAGATACAATGTGAAACATACCTTATGTGATTATTCTGTGATAACTTGTCTGAAGTCTTTCGATAATTCCAGTGAAGACATTCAATAAAGTTTAAGGTATGTTTTGGTCAGGTGGGAATATACTAGCCTTTGTTTGATTAAGGGTTAATCGCTGCTTGCGGTGCTGTGTTGTGTTTGGTTTTACGTCATTAAAGCAAATTAGTGGACACGAATCGAAGGAACGTCTTTACTTAGCGTTCTAATTCGCGGTTCTCACACAGGATCTGCACGTTTAGCATAGGCGCGTTGATCGTCTCGACGTGCCTATCTCTTTCTATTGCGCGTGCGTGTGAGAGCTGTAATACCTATAGAGTCGATCGAGTCAACTAGAAAAATCGTGCAGACGATGAAAGTCACGCTTCTATCTCTGAATCGTAGACAACTATTCATTTAGCGGATGTTACGTCGAGCAACACTATGAGTAAACTCTTCAAGACAAATCTACGCTTTACGCAAGACAAATCGCGCGATTATGCTAAACGAACTGTAAGTTATATTGTTTTCACTGTGTGATAGTGACAGTGTTATACCATTCGTTTAGTCCCTATCCCTGTCACGCAGCGAGAGTAATATTACTTTAAGACCTCATGGTACGGGGCCAGTAAGTTTAGCATACACGTGTAGATTTGTCTCTAAGAACCACGCCTTTCTATTACGCGTGTCAGACTAACATTACTTATAGAGTTACTCGACATAACACCCGCACTAGTCTAGGTTTAGGTTTAAATAATCTTTATTACCACTTAAGACATTAAGTCACTTACGTGATAACACAGCTTAAAATAAAATATATCAATTGTACACAGTCCGTCGTAGCAGATGTCGTTAGTTATTGATTCAATACAGAGCAACAAACTTACGTATTTCGATTTCGACTATAATTGGACGTCTGTTGGTGAGACGAAATATAATTAGTCTGTTGGTGAGATCTCATGCTACGTGGCCGGATCTCTCCATTGCAACGAATAAACACAACAACGCATCGTTCAGTTTGACTTAGGCTTTATAGCCGGCGTTTTACAGGTGCGTTAGTTACCTGTAAACGCTAACTTGTTATAGTCGGGAACGTTTCAAAACGTGTTTTTTGATTCACGACGTCTGTTATGTTATGAGTTTCCGAGGCGTGTTTGCGCGTTAACGGCTTTCTGATAGTTATGTAAATTAACGTGCGTTAAACGTTAGATTGTAAGAATAAATAATAAATAAATATGCTGACGTCTTTTTAATCGTAGATACAGAAGGGCTTGATCAGACGTTATTTAACTCAAGGTGGTAACTTGTTGGCTTTTTGTCACAGTTCATACTCGTATAAAGTCGGTAAGATAATTGAATGTAGCTTGAAATAAGTTCTGAAAAATACATGTGATACTGTAGATAAGTCTTCAAGTCGCGGGTGAATAGGTACCTAATGAACAAGTGTGCTCCATCGTAGTCCACATCGCTGCTTAACATAAGGCAGGATGGTGGTCAAACGCTTGTTCATAGTGATAAAAAATAGAAAAAAAGTAGCTTACAGAAAACCACCATTACCGTAAAACTAGAACGTTATCATAAACCAGTTATCAATATCATCATCATCATCAGCCACATAACGTCCACTGCTGGACGAGGGCCTCCCCCAATGATTTCCATGATCAATTGGTGGATAGTGAAATGCCAATAATCGCCACGCTTGGCAGGCGGGTTGGCGATCGCAGTGGTGTTGTGGTTTAACGCACAGAGAGCGCTGCTGCCCGTTCTCTGAAGAGTTCTTTCGGTCGCCTCTTAGAACCCCCACGATGGGAAAAGTTGAGCAATAACACAATAAAACCGCAAGTAATGCCGTGCGGCAGTTTAAAAGAAACAGAGAAGCAGATAGTTCTCACAAGAACTGCTCAAGCAATTTAAGAAACAAAGAGATAGTCCTGAAAATAAATAGGTACATATCTTTTAATAGCAGTTTTATTATAGACACATCAAAAATGTCTAGGGATCAAGTACATTCAAGGAGATTGCAATGAAGAATAATTATATTTTACAAAACTGAATTAATTTATAATTTATACAATATGTGGTGAGAATACAGGAAATTAGATTTGATTTAAATAAATTCGATTTTTTAGAGCTAAAAATGTTATTGATCCCTAGACACTTATAATGTGTGTACTAAGAGCGACAAAGGGCTTAATATGAAGCTAATGGTTTTGTGTAAGTGGTCCAGAATTATGAGAGTAATTTTAAATACCTCTAGATCATTTTATTAATGAAACGCGCACATACATTATATTATTATCTCAATATTGTTCACGTGGACTTGTGTCCACTCGTGACCACGACGCATGCAACTGCTTCGAAACGTCGAGTAAAATAACAAAGGTAAGCTCGAGCTTGTCTTTGGTTATATTCTCGCCTATATACCCGGTGAACAATATTGAGTTATA
>SJJU01005084.1:0-14021 GCA_012932125.1 Conopomorpha cramerella
AAACCTAATTTAGTTTAACTCATTAAAATTCTAAAGGATGAAAGCATTCACTACAATTTTTTGATAAGACGCAGTAAAATGCACGTCCCCTACTCGAGAAAGAGGCAGGAAAAAGATGTAGTCACTGATCGAAGAATAGTGAAGATAGTAGACGATCTCGTGCAATGCAGAATTAATGTAGAAGAGTGCTTATCAAAACTGGTGAAAGTAAAATTTACGTAAGCGAGATAGTCCGTTACTAACATTCAATTTTGTATTCCTTATAATTTTTAGTATTAAATATTTGTTAAGATTTCTGTTTTGCCTAACTGTACAGGAGAGGGCCAATGTCTTCTTTTTGTATGATCGTTACGAAAGGGGGTCAAATCAAGATAAAATTTACACGTCGTCAATAAAAGGGGCATAGTACGAACAAAAAGTAGGGGTTTCTAAAAAGGGGGCAAATCTCTATAAATTACCTGGGGCTCACACTCAGTAGGCAAAAGTAGAAAGGGGGCAAGTACCGAACAGATCCTCCAGGAACAATAACCATTGATGGTAATACTAATACAACATTTCTCACTATTACCATAATCATCATCATTTTCCTTCCGTTATATAGTGGAGATTTATTTGGCATAAACCTGCAGTCTCATATTACCATTGCAATGGGTAATGGGAGGTTTCCTGACAGGTGGCTTAATACAGTTCTAAGAAATGTTAATAGATGGCACTACCTAGACATGACAACCCTCATTTCATATTTATATTTTTTGTTGACAATTTTAAAATGAGTTTCTCCTCAAGATCATGTCTGATTAGCGCCATCTGTGAGATGTTTTGGAACTACTTTTGACATATCAGAAAACGCCTCGTTACAGAAAGAGCCAGCTCAAGTTCCCTAATTACATTCTAAATAACTCCTTACTTTCTTAATAGCCCGATTTTACAAGACTAATACTTCAGCCAAATTTATTTTCGCTGCGATTTGTTTGCAACAAGCTAAATGTGCAGCGCATTTTGTTGTACGAAGTGCCTTCCTTCTGGTATTGCCAGTCAACGTGTACCAACATTTAAATTGATCGCTTTTTCGTCACTTTGAAAGGAAAATTCATCGAACGCAATTAACGACAAGACCCGATATAAATAACAAATTTTATCACAATTGGTTATTTTCATTATGTACATATTCCGAAGGCCACATGTTTGTTTTTATTTTCCATTACATACAAATGTGTGATAAATGTCTTTTTATTAATAATTATTATATTGAAGTACTTATAATATTGACAGTCAAGCGTGTAGAATTTGGCACATCAACACGTTGTTTTTTTTTATAGTAAATATATATTGTTTATACATAAATATTAACTGCGTGTAAACCTATCTAAAGTTGCGGGTGGGCAGTGGCGTGCACACCATATAGGCAAAAAGACACTGCCTACCTTAGTATTTTGGTTATCCGACCTAATAATAGAGTAATTGCTAGATCATTTTTTGTTGTACCTACTCACGACATCGGCTAACGAATGTCCTGTGTTTTGTGGGTGCGTAGATAGGTAGGTGACCTGTGTTTCATAAAGACAAGTTACCTATACATAGGTGTCAATCCTTGGGAATTACTGCCCACCTTGTCGTAAAAGCCAGTGCACGCCACTGCGGGTGGGTCTCAGTACCATTGGGAATAACCATTAATGGTAATACTGATACTGCATTACTCAATATAACCATTATGGTTAAAAATTACTGAACACGCCGTGCGCCATTTTCATTATTTTTTTGACACACGAGGCGTCAATAGTGAGACTGCAGTAATACTGCTGTCATACAAAGAAAGGGCGTAACTTTACATTTGTTTTCAGGGGAATATGTGCTTTATTAGTTCGGATTAGTCTCGTTATAAAGCATATATTCCCATGATGTGGAAAGTAAAGCTGCGCCCTTTCTTCGTATGACGGCAGAATACTAATACTACATTTCTCACTATTACCATAATCATTATCATTTCCCTGCCGTTATGTAGTGGAGACTTATTTGGCATAAACCTGCAGTCTCAATACTAGCATTGCAATGGATAATGGTAATAGTGCGACCCACCCAACGTTGCGGTATTACAACATTAAAACCTACTAAAACAAGTTATACACTGTGTAACTTAATCAGTGTTTTGCATTTTCGTTAATTTTTGACATTAAAAAAAAAGACAAAACACTGTGTAGGTTGCACAATCTATAACTTTTGTTATAAGGGTTGTATCATGAAATCATATATTACTAAAGTGGGGAATTTTCTTTAACGTTTATCTCAGAGATTTTCGGGTGGAGAATTGTCATTACTGTCATACACTTTCCAAACAAAGTTTGACAGTAATGACAGTTCTCCGCCCGACAATATGTCAGAAAAATGTCAAAGAAAATGCCCCATTCCCGAGTCACACAACTCACTGTTCTGTAAAAAAGATTAAAATACATCGGCAGTGATTACTATTATTATACATGGAAAGTACAAAAACCTAGGACCAGCCTGTTATTTTCTGAATAAACTGTTATACATATTATTGAAAGCAGACTGTTTATTGCATGAATGAAGACGCACAAAACATTTGGAGCAAATTTTGTTTCTTTAAAAACTATGAACAAGCGTTTGACCACAATCCTGCCGGATGTAAGCTGCGGGACTAAGACTACATGGTTCTGTCTTGGATTCACTGTCTTGGTTCATATATTTATGTACTCGTATGTACCCAGAGAAAAACGCGTATGTTATAATTACTGTTGGCTAAACAATACATCCAAAAAAATGTTATTATTCAAATAGTATCTTGCGCGTCTTCTTTCGCAGTACAAAACTATGTCAATATTTATTTGTTTCCTATTATTTTACCACGAATAAACCGGCAGTGCAGTATTGTACGTTTTTGTAATAGTCTAGTGTCAGGAGTACAGGTTATTTTGCCCAATGGTGCATGAAAAATATACCTACTCTCGTCTTTCATTATATTCGCGCCGATATACCCGTTGAAGAGTCCGTGCGCGTTTCGTTAAAAAAATCTTATTTTTTCTTTTATAAAGCCATTATTTTATACAAATAAAGGTTGACTACTCACTGGACAAAATTAACAGAACTACTAAGACTGAGACCTTAGAATGTATCAAAAGTACAGTAAAAATCGTATAGAAATCAGAATGTCATCAAAACTAACTAACCCAACTATCTCTAACTGAAAAACATCAACATGTATCATTGAAATCAATCTTAGTGATAATTTGATATGATTTAAAATGGTGTTCGCGACTCTCGTTAAAGTTTTTAACTTAACGCCTGTATAACAAATTACCTACTAAAATTGAATGGGACATTTTTGTTTTAATTTAGTTTGCTATTAATCAAAAGATGCCGCTACGGTGTTCTAAGTCTATCATCAATCAAACCCTCTTTGACGGAAACGACTTCAATCAATATTGAAAGAAATGTCACGTCATATTTAGCTGTAAGCTCAGACCGAACACAACTAGACATGCAAGCCGCATACCACCTCCAGTCTATTTATTTCCCATCTGGATACAAACTGTCACTTTCATTACCAACTTGATCCAGTACTGTTCACCGGGTATTTAGGCGCGAATATAATCAAAGACAAGCTCGAGCTTGCCTTTGTTATTTTACTCGACGCAGTCGCATGCGTCGTGGTCACGAGCTGAAAGACCGCATCAAAGGTAAGCACGAGCGTGTGTTTGATTACATTCGCGCCTATATACCCAGTGAACAATATTCAGTTATAATGTCTGTGCGCGTTTCATTAAAAAATGATTTTACTTGATCCAGACCAGATTGATTTTACTGTGCTACGCAGTAAGGGACAGAAAATGTTCTCTCTTACTCTTCTACTCCTTCGTGTCGTCCATCATGCCGTCTCGCTTTATTCTAAACGTCAAATTTGGATTGCAAATCTAGTTGTTTTTGGTCTCGAGAGCAGTAAGCGGACACGTGAGTGTGTGAGGGCGGCTACTGACTGCGGATGCCCTTGTTGTCGGCGTCGAGGCGGATGTAGGCGGGGCTGGCGGCGAGGCCGGGCGGAAGCTTCACGTCCCGGAAGTAGCGGTGCCGGCGCACGTCCTTGGCGCTGATACGGTGCACGGGATCGTAGACCAGCATCTTCTGCAGCAGGTTCATGCCTAACTCGTCGAGGTTTTGCACCTGTCAAATGTACGCAGTGCAATATTAATGTTGAGGCATAGAGGTGCTAAAGAAACAAGAACAATCAGTGACAAGTCGGGTTGCTTAGCAATGAAAGAAAAACAGAAAAGTCACTCTTGGTGACTTGGTATTGTTTGGTGTATTTGGGTAATGCGCTTATAAATAAATGTATTCACTGGTACCTCCGGCGTTTCCTTAACAATTAAACGTTTAACCCATTAACGCCCAGATGAATACTTCCTCTTTAATTGTTTTTTACTTTTATTACCAAGTATTAGAGTTGAAAATCACTTGTCAATCTCCGAGTACAGTGGGTGCTAATGGGTTAAAACGGGTATTACGGCGCGAAATTACATGTGCATGCTACATGCACGGTCACGAGCTGACCACGGCGCATGTAATTTTGTCGAAACGTCAAGTAAACAACGAAAGTAAGCTGAATGCTTATCTTTGGTTAATTTTCGCGTCGTAATACCCGTTTTAAACTAATATAATGTCAGTATATGTTTTAAAAAAAAAATGTTTTTTTGTAAGTCTACGATGAAAAAACAATTTTGAATGACAAATGTATTATGAACACTGCTTCGTCAAGCACCTTCTCGCTCAGAGCTCTTAGTGCAGATAAAAAATATTTTTTTGTTAGAACGCAAAATTTATTTCTCTAGTTTGAAGACGGCTCCGCTTGAACACAAAGACTTCTCGCTCATTATTATTTGCGATGGAAAGCGGGCATAATAAGGCAACGAGAAAATACAGACATGTTATTAAGCTACAGTTACCGTGAATAATTAAGACATCACCAGGCGGCGTAAAAACGTCTTAACAAACTAAGCCGACTTACTTGACATTGGTTTACCGTCTCCCCGGTAATACACACATCAAAAGTATCTAGGAAACAAGAACATTTTTAGCTCTAAAGAATCTAATTTATTTAAATCAAATCTAATCTTCTGGATTGGTCTCCTACCTAATTCCCCATGTCTGTATCCATGACTTATCACCACATTTTGAATAAATTATGAATGAATTCAGTTTTTGTAAAATATATTCTTGATTACAATCTTCTATAATGTACTTGATCCCTAGACACTTGATGTGTGTAGCTACGAGTACTTACACCAAATGAAATACATAACAGTGGTCTCGGTTAACAGTCCTCCGAGCCAGCGATTAGTATAAACGCGAGACAGGGGTTTGTTTTGCGCTGTGTTGTTGACGCGGGTTTGTTCTTAGATTTAAGACTTACGCAATAAATAAATACTGAAATACAAATACAGAAGATGACAGTATTTTTTTTATTGAACTTTATACTTTTTACAAATTGTGTTTTCGTCTGTGTGTGTCTGTACCTGTGTGTCGAAATAAAGAAATGTCTATGTCTATGTTGTAGGCAAAATATACATACGTGGTTTGGCAAATTGTATGAATTCCAGTTGGGGAAAGTGGGCTTGTAGTCCGGCAGCGACGACACGCCCGGCCACAGCTCCTCCGTGGGTGTGCGGAGCATCCTGATGCACATACATGCACATATAAACTCACCTCCATAATCAGTACAGAACTGCTGCAGACAAGGATGTCGTACAATCGTAACGTGACCGCGTTTTGTTATGTGAAATATTTCACATAATATTCAATATGTGTGAAGTGTTATTATTTTATATTGTTAAGTTTTATTTCACTTCTTATGGATTGTTGCATTTCGAAGAATTGAGGCATTTAAAAAAAAACCTATTTTCTTAGAAGATGACGCAGTGTTCTATGGTCATCATCAATCAATCATCTTTCACAGAAACTCTTTCCAACAACTTCAATCAATACGGAAAGAAATGTCACGTTTTATTTAGCTGTACCATCCAACCAACCAACTGTAGCAACCAATTGACATTTTGACCAATTTGGAATATAAGCAAAACTATTTAAAACGAGTGCGTCTGTGGTCCAGTTGGTCGGATACTTGACTTGTAACCGGAATGTCACTGGTTCGAGTCCGGCTACTGGACGTGTACCTACCAATGATACTCTTGTACAGCCTATGTACGCATCGCAACTCTTGTACGGTGAAGGACAACATCGTGATGGAATCCGCACAACACTAGGTGTGTGAACCCTATAACGGCGATGGTCTCACCCCCTGTCACGTTGGGTTAAATACGCTTGGTTAACTGTAGGCATTATTAAAGTTATTTTTTAGTTATTTTATTTAAAAAATAATGAAATGTCTAAACAGCCCATAATAATTTAGTTGTAAGTTAAAATACTGTATTCTATGATAATTACCTGAAGATCCTGAACAACTGGTCGATCTCTGAGTCTCCCTGGAACAGAGGCTTCTTGGAGGCCATCTCCGAGAAGATGCAGCCCAGCGACCACATGTCAATTGGACACGAGTACCTGGTATGGACATTAGTGATTAACAAAGGTCAGAAGTTTTTGTGTAATGTTGGGTCTAGTCTCAATTGTTCGGTAAATTTAGTTTGGTGCTAAACAAAATTCAACCTTTATATGTACAGAAGAAAGGCCGTTTTAATGTTGAATCTATTAAGACAGGTGCCAAATTGATTTGTTACTTTGACACCACCAAATAGAATATATTTTACATTAAACACCGGACAAAATAACCGAACTATTGAGACTGGTCCTAATGTTGGTCGTCACATAGTGCTTGGCAAGTCGACAATTTCGCCTAAATAAATATTTTACAACAACACAAACATTGCCTTCATCGCATGTTAAGTAGCTAAAGCACTTGTTATGGAATTCAGACAGCAAATATACTTTACTAAAATAGTTTTTTTTCTCTTATAAATACATACTTAAATAAATAAAACACCCAGACACGTCCGACAAGTACTTAAAAGCTGAATACCTGTCAGCGCTGGGAATCGAACCCACGACCCTACTGAATAGAGGCAGACATGCTGACCACTACACCAACGGGCCCGTCAAAATGATATCTATTTATATGACTAATGAGCGTCCTCAGCTTTCTATGTAATATTTGCAAAAGTATTTCGAGTACTTGTTTTATTAAACCTCTTTTGATAAGTATTGTGACTAAACTAAACTGAATAGATAGCACCGCTAGAAAAGTGCGGTTTCTTTTAATAGAGTGAATCTTGAGGAAGGTTTATATGTATAATACATGCACATAATAGTAGAGAAACATTGCAATAATGCAAAAGAACGTTTGCTGAGTCAACTAGTAAGTAGTACAAAACAAAGTCTTCTCCAGCTGTCTATCCCTATGTACGCTTATATACGGTTTTGATGTGGTTTTCTTTACTTGATACAGTGATTCTTGAGGAAGGATTATAATATGTATAATACCTACATGTATATAATAGTAGAGAAACACTGTTAATCTTACTAATATTATAAATGGGAAAGTGAGTTTGTTTGTTCTGCTTTCACGCCGTAGCTACTGAACCGATTGCTTTGAAAATTTGCAGACGTATAGTTAGAAGTCCGGTTTACATAATAGGGTACTTTTTATCCCGGAAAAAATTGATATTCCCGAGGGAAAACAAAAATTTTCCGCAAAGGTCCACGCAGGCGAAGCCGCCGGCGGAAAGCTAGTAATATATAATGGCAAAACGATCGTTTACGCATATCAGGTACTTAGATAGGAAATACGGTTGTGGTGGTATCTACATACCTCTGGCTTCCCAGCAGGACCTCCGGCGCGCGATACCAGAGAGTGACCACCTCGTGTGTGTACACTCGCACTGGTACGCCAAAAGCTCTGCCCAGACCAAAATCAGCGACCTGCAAATAAGTATAGAAATAACTTTAAAGAAAGAAATAGACCACCTATTCTTTTTTTAACCAGTAAACTTTTAGACAGAACTTTTTTCTGTCATGGATCGCATTTTCCGAACTGAACCAAATTTAAATAGGGCGAAAAGCGAAGCATCAGCTTTCAGATCAACTATACAGTTTGATGGACAGAATGGCTGCTGCCATTCATCATCATCATCACCCCATACTTGTCCACTGCTGGACATAGGCCACCAGATATTTATTGGACTTAAATTCCTAAATGGTTAGGTTCTTATAACTCTGTTTACGTTAGCCATTAGAAAACAAAGAGCTTGTAAATTACCTTAATAATACCAGTTTTGTCAATAAGTAAGTTCTGTGGTTTTAGATCTCTGTGCAGGATGCGTCGCTGGTGACAATACAGGATTGCATTGTTTATTTGGTATAAGTAGCTCTTAACTATTGACGGCTCCATCATCTGGGGAATGATAATAAGAAGTCATTATTTCACTACATCCAAGTAAAAATATGAATTATTAGGTTCAGGTCATACTGTGCGCCATCAGACGAAAATCATATGGTTACTTTCATCCGTATACAGAAAGAAAGCTTTAAAATGAGTGCTTACAAGCTTGCAACTAGCGCAGGGAAATATATGAAATGGTGTGGATAAGAGCTTTTAAGTTTAATGTATATATGGCATTAGGTTTTCTATCCTTGTTGTTGTCCAACCAGTTTGCAGGCCAGGCAGGGCAGTTTTATCTTTTTACTTCCATATCTTTCGCAGCTAAATAAATTTATTTGGCTGGAGAAGAGTTAGTATTATTTCTGTTCATATTGAAATTGTCTTATAGATTTTAAGTCATATTTATAGGATAACAGCTTTCAGCATATGCTGCACAGCTGTCATCACACATAGGGCAGGTGCAACACTAGTAGTTTGACACCTGTTGGCAGTGCAACTGTCATAGAAATTGAATAGAAGTACTGCTTAGCTGTTTACCAGGGATGTCAGCTGTACATAATTACTAAACCAGGGATGGATTTTTTTTTAATTCCCCGTCATTGACACCATAAGAGTTGTTAAATTTGACGTGCCCAACAATACTTCTAAGACCACCTATCAGGGCCCATTAAAATTGTTATTCCTGTGGTAAACCCACAGTTAGTACATATATGTATGAAATGTAAACGGATTTTTTTATGGAGTTAAAAAAAGAATCTTACCTTATCTTTACCGAGGGAATCCATATATTTTTTTAAATCCATAGATAAGAATTCAAATATCAGATACAGTCGCGATTCCTCCATGAGGACATCTTCTAACTTCACAATATTTGGGTGGTTCAACTCCTTGAGTAATGATATTTCTCTGAAAACAAGAATATCGGATATAGAACATTGTTGTGTGTTCAAAAAGTGACTTCTTGAGGGTAGTTCCATTTCGCAGCTAACTAGTGAAGAACACCATCATCCTACTTCAGTCCACATATGACCACAGCACAATATGTGACTGTGTTGGCAAGGCGAGCAAGCAGCGAAGGTATACTGAATACTTACCTTTAATATGGTTTGTGCCATAGTACCCATTTAAATAGAACATTGTTGTCTAATTCTCATTAAATAAAGATACCTTGGGACACTGGATTTAAGATAGTGGAAGTTTGTAGACTCTGAGGGTAGTAATGGATTCCGCACAGTGAATGTTGCAGCCGCCACACTTCAGTCCACTCATTACCACAACGCATGCAACTGTATCGAAACGTTAAGTAAAATTAAAAGGCTAG
The DNA here is from genome assembly GCA_012932125.1 of Conopomorpha cramerella. Lineage (NCBI taxonomy): Eukaryota > Metazoa > Arthropoda > Insecta > Lepidoptera > Gracillariidae > Conopomorpha > Conopomorpha cramerella. Next base: position 9,723 of record SJJU01005084.1, read on the forward strand.
CTCGAGCTTGTCTTTGATTATATTCACACCAATATAGCCAATGAACAATATTGAGTTTTGCAAAAGTCAGTGGTCAGGGCATCTCAGCTCTAGGACAATGGTTCTAGGTTTTATTGCCCTTGCCCCAACATATTGTCATAGAGATGATCCCAGGCATTTGTTGTGGCAGTTTGAGGGTTTCATCTAAATGTATTTATGTACGTATCAGTGTAGCAACCATAGTACAGGGTATTTTAGGGTCAAGTGACTATTTGTAAAATGTCATGATGTTATTATCAAACATTAACAGGTGGTTTATTAGCTCGAAAGGTGTTATGCCACTATTACATATCTGGCAAACCAGTAATTTGTGTATAAAATACATAATATCTGGGATAAATGACAAATCAAATAACTAAAGAATGCTCAACTTTTTCTTTCTATGAAGGTACTTAGATCGATTTTGCATTCCCTTTCCTTTATTTGTTGAATTAAATCCAACAGATTGCTTAAAAAAATACATTTCTTCTTAATTTAGGTTGTTGATGTTTTGACAACAACTCTCAATAGCATTCTTACAATATTATACTTTCCACAAAAACTAACATTTCCAAATTTTGGCTATGTATAACTGACAAATGGGCAAATATAGTACAATAATAAAGTAGCAGTACAAGTATGAAGAAAATCAGAATCTTCCAATGAACGCTGTGTTGTGATCCAACAATGAACATTGAGCATACCATATGAGAAATATTTTACAGAAAAAGCATCCCCATGGTCTGACATATCATTTGCAGCTTTATTTGGACAATTATCTGGATACTAAATAGAAGCATTCATTGTTCTAAAATTATAAAATTTATGGAAGTAAATAACCAAACAAATCTAAGCTGCCTAACTTTGACATTTGAGTATAAACAGGTTATATTTTCTATCACATGTTTTGTGTAAATGTGTCCCTTAAATAACAATAAAGACCACTTTTGGTGACGAATATTGTCCAGAAATGACTAAAATTCAACGAGAATAGGCTCACCTGATTGCAGTTGATGGAATGCCTTCATCTTCAGATTCCAACCTAATTTTCTTCATAGCTACATATTGTCCAGTTATTTTATTCCTTCCTTTATACACAACACCGTAAGTGCCTTCGCCGATTTTCTCTATTTTGAGAAAATCATCCATGTTGTAGCGCGGTATTTTGCCGCAATGATCCGAGGTAAGGAAAACGATTTTACATATAACTTCGCCGAATCAACAATTCATACGATGTTTTGTATTTTGTCATGAATAACGCGTACACTGTAATTCACTATTTACACAATTATACTCAATGTTACCGCGAAATTATAGGAAATTACACAGAACACTATCCAACGTACCGCAACGACTTTCAAACGATAGAAATTCAAAATTTGATTTGGAATTTGTTGTTTTTTTTTTTGCTTTCTATGGTTTGGAATACGCTTTTAGGCCAAAACATACCGCTTACTTTATTTTAGACTGAGGACATTAGACTGTGTCTGTGCAATGTGCATGGAGGAGTTTACTGCAAAAAATTATCCGAAGACGAACGATCATAGAATAAAGTCTCAGACCAAAAACAACAAGACTTGCAAGCAGCGTACCACCTTCAATCTGTCTTTGTGTCAAAATGTAGGAGTGTGACATTGGTGTAGGAGTGTAACATCTGAGGTTCGACACTATATTGTTGCCTAATACTTTACGATTACGAAACGATACTTCGTTACTGTGGGTATCTAATACCTGTATTTATTATCTCAAACCAAATAGACAATATCTTCTGTCCCTCACTGCGTAGCAGGGTATTTTTGGATACAAACTGTCAAATTAGTAGTAAAAGCGACAGTTTGGATCCAGAAGTACATCGAAGTTCATACATTTTGATGTATAAAGAGATAGACTGAGGGTGGTAAAAAAAAAGGTCTGCCCACCGTCTCATACTAATGAGACTTTATTGGACGCACAAATTGATAGGGAATTTTCTTTGACGTTTTTCTGACAGATTTTCGGGCGGAGAACTGTCTGAACATTTGGAAACTGGTAAGGATATGTACGCGGATGAAGTTTTTTTTTTAAAAAATACACGCACCAGACTTGGAACCACCATATTATAATCTGCTTTTGCCTGTCTATTCTGATCGAAGAGAGAAAAATAAAAACTTTAGCGTTCAAAACCTCCGACTAAACACAACTACACCGCGTACCACTTTCAGTCTGTCGCTTTTCCATCAAAATGTATGGATACATTTATGATATATATATGAATTGAGTATTGAGTATTGAAAATGATGCGGATTTACCTTGATGCGCAGTAGGGACAGAAGATGTTTTCTCTTACTCTTTCACTCCTGCATGTTCTTCATATTATCGTTGTCTCGCTCAGACTTGTAAACCGCGTACCACCCTGTCTTTCTAAGCAATATGTGTGGAAGTTGAATGTACTTTTGGATCCAAACTGTCATTTTGATAGTAAAAATTACAGTTTGGATCCAGTTGTATGTACATACAAGATGCACACAAGGGACAGAAGATAGATATCTCTTGTTCTTTCACTCCTGAATGTGTATCATATTGTTGTTTCGTTTTATTCTAAACGTCAGTTTCGGATTTCAAGTAGGTATATTAAAATTTGTTTTTGGACTGAGAGCAACAAGGTTCTCATGGTGAGTGTGTAGTTGTGTTTTGATAATAATGCTCCTTAATAGGGAATTTTCTTTCACGTTTTTCTGACCGATTTACGAGCTTTCCAAACAAAGTTTGACAGTAAAGACAGTTTTCTACCCAAAAATCTGTCAGATAAACGTCAAAGAAATTTCCTCATTATCACAATACAAGCTTGATACTTTCTTAACAAAGTTTGACTTCAAAGAAAAATCCCCATTAAAGCACCTGCAACCATGGAAATAGAGCGGTGGGATTCTACGTCTATGCCTGCAACAAAATCTCTTTCGTCAATCGACTTTCATCCATTCTCTCCATATGGACAAAAGGGCGTGCTTCGGTGATTTGGGCATATGCCCAAACCACCGAAGCATGCCCTTTCAACCTTGGTCACTACATCTTCCTTCAAACCGCAACTTTCTCTTATCACACTATTCCTTATCCTGTCATTTAGGTACGTTACTTAGTATTTTCCCGTTAATTTCCGTTTCCGTGGGTTGACTTTCTTTGTGCAATTTCTAGAATGACTTTCTTAATGCACCCCTACTGCTATATCGGGCTGCGCCACTCCGTCCTCAGCAAGTGGCATCAGACCAGTTCTTCCTTCGCACTCTCAGTTCGCCATCCATAACTGCGGTCACCTTCTCTTGCCAATTATTGTGATGTCAATGATAACAACCCTTACCAGTTCAGACAACCAGCCGAGGGTGGCCTATTTCTCGCAGTGGGGTGACATGATGAAGACAAGAACGCAGTTTAATCAGGATATCGGTAGAGATTTGTAAACCCGTCGCTGGCGATTTCCACTCCAAATCGACACACATGAAGGTATGCAATGCCTCACGTAGACCATAATGTCACCTACTAACCGAAATATACATTAAGATACCCTAACGTTAAATCAACCTTCTCATTTTGAACGAATCCACACTCTTACCTCCATTAACATAAATACCAAATTTCCCTGATCATGTTCACCGAGAAAATTTACTAGTAAAAATTATCTCTGTATAATTTTTACAATGAGCACGTATGACGATCCGATTCGATCGACAAATTATTTGGTATTGAACTATTATAATAAGACCTCGAATGTTAAATAAAATGTATACAAATCATGAACCAGTAAGTAAATCATTGTATAGTTCGATGTGACCTGCTTTAGGAGGTTCTACGTGTGATACTGCCTCCATAAAAATGAGGAATAATAGTTAGTTCATTTATCATCACATCTTTTCACTGATATCTTCATCTCACTATCGGAGAATATGCGTAGATTCGATTTATCTACTAATAATATTTTGTGTTTGGACTGTCCGTAAGTTTTGTGGTTTTAACGTACGTAAGTGTTGATACGGATAGCCGTGTCGTGGTCGTGACTGAAATACATGTGGCACCGCCCCAGCCCAAATTTTCCCGTGGTAGGGTTCTCTGTGAGACGACCGATGGGACTCTCCAAAAGGCGGGCAGCAGCGCTCTCTGTGAGTTAAACCACGACATCGCTGCGATCGCCAACCCGCCTGCCAAGCGTGGCGATTATTGGCATTTACCCCCAAATTATCATGGAATTAATTAGGGGAGGCCCTCGTTCAGCAGTGGACGTCGTGTGATGATAAATTGATTAATTTTGTA
>SJJU01005098.1:0-10993 GCA_012932125.1 Conopomorpha cramerella
GTAAGAGAAGAGTGAATGTGATGTACAATTGTTTTTTGCAAATATAAAGTTATCTTAGAAGATCCCTTCTTTTTAAGAGGTACCCACCATTTAGAAAGATTTTTATGTGATATTGACCATCAATATCTAATCATTTATTGATTAGTTTTAATGGTATAAAGTAGACTCGAATCATAAAGGCTACAGCCGTAACATATATTATTGCAAAGTTTTATTAAAATCTGTAGATATTGCGTAAAGTAAGAAATACTCAAACATTCGCGTTTATAATATTACTAGAGGTCCCGTCCCGGCTTAAAAGAAACCGCATTTAAAACCGTTGCGTAGTTTTAAAGATATAAACATATGTACGTAGAAACAAACAGCGGAAAGAAACTTTGTACTGTACTGAACATACTGTGTAGAGATTACGTTGGTGTTTTCCATCAGGATCATTGAGTCGGAAACAGCCAAAAACATTGTCGCTCGCATTCGAGTAGGTAAATTATATAAATAAGAAAAACCTTATGCGGAGCCTATTAGGGCATGTTTACACTGCATCTTCTTGGGTGGCCTCCGTGGAGATCTGTTCGCGCCTTTTAGGTACCCAACAAATGTTTATTTACTTTGGCGCGAACCGGCGAGGTGCGCGCGTCCCCGCCCCATCTACCTTGACACGGGGCCGTGCCTGCGCTCCGGTGCTGCGGATTTCAACGCGACAGGACGACGAAAAAAAAATAATAAAAATATCTGTTTTTATTTACAAGTGCTGACCAACGATGACAGGCGCAATATTGTTCCCTTTCACCGTTGTTTTCTTTTTAAAAACTCGAGATGGCATCCTTTGTGCGAATATCTTGTTTTGTGCTAAGTTGTCTGTCGTAATAGTGACAATATTTACGTGCGCTCGCGTTCGTAATCCTTGTTTGTACAGGAGTGGTGGACACATGGTGACTATCATTTCCCGCTTAGATAGACAAATTAAATCGGTCATATATGGCCATAGCCCGTTCTCAAATCTGTCCTTGCATTCCTGAACATATCTTAGCTCTTTAGGCCTTTTATGATAATCTATAATATAAAAATTAATCGCAAATTTCGCAATCGAAAATAGATCACAGTGGCGTGCAATTGATGTCCAGCAGTGGACAAGTATAGGCTGATGATGACGATTGTTAGTAAGCTCATTACTCGACAACGCGTAAACCAACTTAGCCAATTCTTTTTTTAATGTACGTTGAAGTCCAAGGATGGTTTTACAAGAAAAAAAAAATCCTGGACTGTATTTCTTCCAATACACACGGTACAAAGGCGACCTTCCTACGGCAAAATAAATGTTTACCGAACAGCTAGTTACATTTTTTTTTAACTTGTTATAAGCAAGCGTGAACACTATCCTGCTTTGTGATGTATGAGCATCAAAGTGTCTAGGGATCAAGTACAGTTTAGAAGATTGCAATCAAGAAAATATTTTACAAAAACTGAATTCATTCATAATTTATTCAAAATGTGGTGATAAGTCATTGATACAGGCATGGAGAATTAGGTAGGAGACCAATCCAGAAGACTAGATTTGATTTAAATAAATTATATTTTTTTAGAGTTACATTTTTAGCTCTAAAAATCTTCTTTTTTTTGTTTATGATCCCTAGACACTTTTGATGTGTGTAATTAAAAATATTTTTTTAACTTGTTGTAAGCAAGCGTGTGAACACTATCCTGCCTTGTGATGTACGACCATCGTATTTGTATAAATAGTTAATAAAAAATAAATACACTTCACGCCTTTAATCCCAAAGAGGGGTAGGCAGAGGCACTTGCTAAAGCAAGTACCCACGGTTCACCAAGCGTATTAACCCAACGTGACAGGGGGTGAGCCCATCGCCGTTATAGGGTTCACACACCTTGTGGTGTGCGGGTTCATCACGATGTTGTCCTTCACCGTACGAGCGTTGCGTTGCGTACATAGCCTCTGAAAAAGAGTCCCATTGGTACACGTCCAGTAGCCGGACTCGAACCCGCGACCTCCCGGTTACAAGTCAAGTATCCGACCAACTGGACCACAGACGCTCTACGTAGTTTAAAATACCTATATCTATTGTTTATCATCTCAGACCTGGGTCCCAATTCTGCTACCCTCTCGCGGTTATGCTAAGAACAACAGTGAAATATGAAAGTAACGAAATGAATGCACATCGTTTCCAGCTACGATGCCAGAGCGATGCAACTATTAGAGTGTTGCAACTATCATTTAGGCCCAAGCTGGAAACTACGATAGTAATCTTTAAACTTTACTGCGTGCGTTTCGATTTAATTCCACACTGTCTCCCCCCCGCGCCCTTGTCGCAACAGTTTAACAGCTTTCGTCGAATAATACTTACAAACTGTTGTACGGGATTATAAATTCACTAATATTGTGTAAGCGGGTCCTTTTGCATCGTTTCTTGGCGAGTTTTGTTGTTGGGGAGTTGAAATATCGTCGCACCAAACGGGGAGGGGGGCCTAAGTAAATATTGGCAGATGTAAGTGGTTGGTGCTGTATGCAACGGTGTGGCGCCACCCTAACGCACTGACGTCACCAGTTAGGGTACACTTTACAGCAATATTTCAATATGTATCTAGTAATAAAATAACTTGGCACGACATTTGCGTACTGTCTCTTCGAAGGCAGGTTCCAAGAGATAATGGCTATAGGATAGGTTTGTAGAGTATGTATTAATAGGATAACTTGGTCCCAAGTTTGCTTACTGTCCCTTTGAAACAAGGTTTCAAGAGATAATGGTTGTGTGATAGGTTTGTGGGGTAGTGCGCGGGCTGATAGACATGTACGTGATGGATTATATGAAAGCTGTTTGAATTTTACAGAATAAAATAATCCGCTTAGTACAAATATGTCTAAGAGTATGTATTCTAATTCACAGTCGGTGATGTTAGAATTAAAAGTGCTGGGGCCTGAATTGTTATATGTATATTTATGTACATTTAAATTATTTTAAAGAAAAAAAAACATTATCTACTACTCACCCTTTCGATTTTTTAAAGATCTCAATTTATTTCGCCTCCTTTTTTTAAGTATCTCTAAAAAGAATTGGTACCTAATATTTTTTTTTATTACCTTTCTCTTATGAAAACATGTTCACTTCTAGTATAGTAAATTTGACAATGCGGGGAAATAAAAAAAATGTTTTCATCTCCAAACAAAGTATCATCGTCCCAAGGCAGAAAATCCTATGTTTTTTAATTTTCAAAATCATTTCTTTACTATATATATTTACTAAAAAAATCAGTTTAGATAAGAAAAACTAATGCTACACTAGTCAAGTCGTGGCTATTCCCGCTAAAAGCATAGGTCCACAACCAAATTACTTTGTACCTAATCTGAATTTTATTTTCAACTACAAAATGTACTATTTGAGCATATATTACTACAACAATAATTTTCCTTAACCATAACCGGATTTTACACTTCAATCAAAACTCGACTGTCAACATGAGCATATTTACCAGCGCATAACACATCATAAGGGTCAAGGTCCCTCGAACATACTCTCCATGTCGAACCAACCTCATTTAGATCCTTAGGTACATCAACGGCCTACAAAAAAGGGCAACCATTAAACCTTAAGACACACACACGACCCGTGAGATTTGCGTGGGAGTGTTGAGTATGACATTTGCGCTTTCCATTTACACGATCGACTCCTAAACCACTTGGACACACCACCGTTACATTTTCAACTCTATCCTGACATGTGTTACGGTACATTTTTCAATGCAACCGAGGCCCGAATGAATACTGCTCTTGGATACGTACGGTAGGTATGTGTAGTGAAGTTGTGTCCTTAACAACTTGATTGAGGTGCAAAAATATACGAAGCGCTTAACACAGAAGCTGTAACGTAGGGTTAAATGTCCTAATTGAGAAATTCCTCGTGAATCAGTCAGCGGCTTGTGGGCTGAGTTAGAGGGGCGAGAGGGGGAGGTGAGAGGGGGGGCACTGTCCACAGAGTAAATAGTGTGTATCTTAATATGTTTATAATTGCTCTGTTGCATGATGTACATAACATTGCCTACGGTTCGGTGGTATGAAACTTTCGTAATGTACTACGTGTTTTTTTATGAATTGATAATGATATTATGTCCTTTGTACACAGTCATATATGTAATTATTACTAAAATATGGAATCATGCGTAGAACTGTCAAGTATTTTTGAAGCTGAAGTGTTGTTCTTATAAATTTTGGAGTATAGAGCGCGGAATGAAACTATCTCTATTTAATATTTTCCCCACCAGCCAAAAGTGATTCATGTATTTTAAAATAATACTGAGTGCAAAAGGAGCTCGAGTAATGGTCTTAGAAACGTTGTTGGGTTCGAAAATATGTACTACTTTTACTATTGTGGCATTGCGGGGAAATGAAAAAGAAAAAATGGTCCATACGAAAAAGACTCTCTTCGACTTCTGCCTCGGGGATGACATTTTATATGGAGATGAAAATTCTTCTCTAGATCTTGCGAGATCTTTCAAGGAATCCACGAAGATGCAATCTTAATTTAAACTTCCGTGCACGCGTAACGTCAAAAAAACCAAGATGGCCGCCGCTGCCTTCGTCTCTGTAGAAATTAATGTAATTGTAGATGTACCTCTATACATAGTGTAAAAGAACCCCGAGCAATGGTCTTAGAAACGTTGTTGGGCTCGATGAACAACTTTTATTATGGCGACAATCTAACCAAGTAGGTGCCTAGTAAACTTATTTGTGACACATTTTTGTTGACAATATGCAGTTTTTTTATTGGGTAATAAATTTCGAAAATTCGCTATATTTTCATGGTTTAGTGAGGATAGATGCTACCTATAATGTCTGATAGATAGTTTAATAATATGTGACCAAAAACATGTAAGACCTTGTATGAATAAATAGATTTTGGTTTAGATCTAACAATAAATAATACTGCACCGGCAACCGCCAAGTTTGCGGGTTTCTTATCTAGTACGTATTTCAGAGCACACTGGAGCGAAACACAACCAACTATAGATTCCAGACGTACATTAATAGAGTTCAAAATTGGTTGCACATCGACTTTAGTGTAGCAAAGATAAGGTGATACAAGCGTATGTGAGTACATTATATTAGTACAGGTGTCAAGTTATACTGGTGGTCGACGTTGCAGTACTAAATATAATGTATGCAGACACACGCCGCGCTGACCGCAGGACTTTGCTGCGGCGGCGTCCATGTTGGCATGACTTCGTGGAACCCAGCCAATAGGATACAGGGTTCATGTCGAATTTAGGTTTATTAAAGTCTGGTACAGATTTCTGAAATTGTGACACACCCTACATGATACAATAATTAGGATTTATATGTTTACTGGATGCGTTGTGGCGTTTCCTTATTTTCTAGCGATGATGATTTTTTTAATGCACAAGGCGTTAAATTTACAGATTTGTCACCTGTCGTATTTGACTTCTGTAATTTTGTTTGTTATGCTTTCACGCGTAAAATACGGAATTAATTCTGTCCAAACTTGATGGCGTGACGTAAACCTGGATTAGTCATCATCTATATTTGATGTAGAAATTTTAACACTCTCGACACAAGCTAAACCTAGTATAGTGAATAAGCGGTTTTAGTCAGTATAGCAGTGGGCCAAGTCTGCTATACTTTGGTAGTTGCTTCGCTCTGGCATCGTAGCGGAAAACACACATTGCTTTATTGACTTAGGTCCCAGATTATTAAACTGTTCTGTTTGTTGCAGAGTACCCTGCGAACCTCGGAGGCAGACAAGCGGCGTCTGCAGGAGCGCATGAACAAGCTGGAAGCTGAACTGAAAGCTTTAAAGCTCTCTAATGGGTGAGGATATAATTATTACTAATTTTATATAATTATTACTTATTATAGTATTGGCCATCATTTGTTTACCGAAATGCGCGATATTTTAATGGTACGTGGCCTAACTTTGGGTTAGATAGCTTTCATAGGTTCAGATTTTTCCTTTTGGTCGTTACTGCTCATATTAGGAACAACTAGAACGAGACTTGACCAAAGTATAAAACACATACATACACTTCACGCCTTTTAATCCCAAAGCGGGGTAGGCAGAGGGACTTGCTAAAGCTAATGCCCACAGTTCACCAAGCGTATTTAACCCAACGTAACAGGGGGTGAGCCCATCGCCGTTATAGGGTTCACACTCCTTATGGTGTGCGGGTTTCATCACGTTGTTGTCCTTCACCCTATGAGCGTTGCATTGCGTACATAGCACTGCTCTGATAAAGAGTCCCATTTATACACGTCCATTAGCCGGACACGAGCCCGCGTCCTCCCGGTTACAAGTCATAAAACACGTTTTGTAATAATGCCCATGACGCTGTAATACAACGACAAACCGTCCCCAGCAGGTCGCAAGGCGGCTTAGACAACGGCTCCCACACCGGCAATGGGCATGGTGTTGGTGCGGCGGAGGACGCGGACGCGGAAAAGGCTCGTCTCCGCAAGGAGCTGGCGGACGCACGACGCGCCAAGCAGGCTGCTGAAGAGCAGAGCTATAAGTAAGTTTAATTTCCTTATGCAGGTTAGAGTAAGAGTGTAAAAAACTGTATAATTTTGTCCTAGTCTGTGATTCAGTTTAAAATGGGAGTACTTTGTTTGGAGTATTTCCGCCTGTTCCGTGAGTGAAATTATCTTTGATCAGTATATCTATCCTTATATCTTGTAGACTCTTTTTAGAATATCTTTACCGTTATTGCTCTAAAAAGGAAAACATTAAGAACTTTCGTGTACTCTGGGGGAACAAGCGTACACGTACATTGTGATAACAATATTTTGGCGTATGGCTAATAAGTCTGGCAGCCAATTTAAGCCAATCCAATAAAAGTCCTTTTTTGATGAAAATACACTTCACGCCTTTTAATCCCAAAGCGGGATAGGCAAAGGCTTGCTAAGCAATATTGTATTTTTAACTCGACGGGAGGTGAGCCCATCGCCGTTACAGGGTTCACACAACTTGTGGTGTGCAGATTTCGTCACGATGTTGACTTTCACCATATGAGCGTTTGTTGCGTACATATTATGCTCTAAAAAAGAATCCCATTGGTATACGTCCAGTAGCCGGACTCAAACCCGTCACCCGATTACAAGTCAAGTATCCACCAACCCAACCAGCCTGTGGACCAACTGGACCACAGACGCTCAAATGCATACACGGATCGAAGTGAGCGACGAGAAACCACATGGCAATGTTCAGCAATCATGCGCCAAAAGATTTTTGCCGGCCTGTAGAGAGATTATTATATTTTAATGAAACTACTATGGACATTGTGTTAAGTGTTTAACATAATTAACACAAATGATACAATGTCCCAAATTGTTCCAGACTGGAGATGCTGGTGACCCAACTGCGCTCCAAGTTCCGCATACAGTCTTCCCCATCCGGGCCCGAGTCCCTGGCGGCGGAGTCCGAGTGTGAGACCGCGTCGAGTCGAGTACGCCGCACCAGCGTCAACTCCTCCACTAACTCCACGGTTGTGTTCGGTCCCGTCACGGACTTGTAGCGAACACTCGCCGCCGGTGTGGCGTGCACGCTCGTCAGGAACGTGCTCTGGTCGGCTTTCCGAGTTTGATAATATATTTTGTATTTTTTTTTTTGGTGTAAGTAGGTGTGTCGTCATGCGAGAGTCGCGGACGGATCTTTAAGTAGTGAGGTACTCAAGTCACAGACGAGAAGTTGTAGCGAGACTTACCCATTGTGGGGCGTGCGCATTAGCACGGAACATACTCTGGTCGGTATTGCGAGTTTGGCATTTTATTGGTGTAAGATTTGTTGTTGGTTATGTAAAAGTAGCGGCCGGATTATATTACTACGTATCATGGTCCTTTTGCATCTGATCCCCTAGCAAAGCGCTCCAAAAAAGAAATGACAAGACAGTGTGTTGCGATGCGTTGAAATGCGAAAAATCTCAGTCACAGTGCATTTTTTATTTTACGTTGCGTCTTTCTTGTTGCGCGTGCTAGGCCCTTCTGCAATAACGATTATGGCTGAAACATGCGATACTGGTGTAAAAGTGATACTTCAATAATAAAAAAAATTCAAATTTTATTTATTTAGCAAAAATGTTTTACAATATCTGTTTGGGACTTTCTGACATAGACTGTTGGAGTCTTTTAAGTTATAAAAACCTGTATTAGAGGAGACCACTCTTTCCTGTAGTGTGTAACATTATTTTGCCTAATAATAATAAATCTCTGGGTAAGTACATGGAAAACTACTAAATTAATACAATAAAGATGAAAGTACTTTTCTTATGTAGATAGTTCATTGTCAGTACCTAAGACCAAAAACAAGTAGACTTGCAAAATCATAAACTAACTTTTAAACTAAAACGAGACAACGATATGAAAAACATGCAGGAGTGAAAGAGTAAGAGACATTATCTTCGGTCTTACTGCGTAGCAGGGTATTTTCGCATCCAAACCGTCAAATTGGTAGTAAAAATGACAATTTGAATTCAGAAGTATAACGTATTCCATACATTTTGGTGGGAAAGAGAGGTGAAGGAAGGTTGTACGCAGCGTGCAAGTTTAGTTGTGCTTGGTCTGAGGTCAGTACAGTACTGTGCCGTTAATAGGTCTCAGCATTGACGTCAGCTTACCCCCGTCTATTTCAGCCATAATAGCATGAAGAAGTTATAAAATATTTTTAAATTTAAAAACCCTTTGTAAATTCGGCCATAAGAGTCACGAAATTTAGGTATGTTGAATATTGATGGTTGGATTGATAGAAATGTTTTATTGGCATGTTGAGTCGTTATGTGTAACCGATGAAAAGTCGTGTTAAATTGTGATGGTTTGTATTAGGATTGATTGGTTGACTTGCGGTTTCCTGAACGTTGTCATAATATATTATTATCCTTTCCTGTCCTTGGTCTGACTGGTTCTTCTAATTACCGTATATCTCTGTTATTCAACGTACTGGGGGACAGAATTCAGGATCCTTGCTTCTGTGAGTATTATATTTGAAGTTCTACGGCGAATCGTAGATGGCGAGTGAACAAACGAACTCAAACATTCCGATGGCCGTCATATCAGTTTAAAACCGGCTGTCAACTCAGTGCCCGAAGACCACAGATATGCCAATAGTTAAAAGCAATGCGAATCTCAGATTGAATACCAATATATTTGCAAAGAGCTTAGTACCATCAGTCTTATCCTTTTCAACCGAAAAGTCGCCACTTCATTCAATATACTTCACGCCTTTGAATCCCTAAGCGGGGTAGGCATATGCACTTGCTAAGCAAATGCCCACAGTTCACCAAACCTAACCTAACATTGGTTTAAAATAATCTGCAGATGATGTGTCACGTAAGCTCTCTCTATTGGTATTTTGTCTGAGTTGCAGTGAAGAGTTTTAAAATACAGATTATTCACTGTGTTTCAAATGGTTTTATGTCCATAAGATCAAAATAATATCACAAAATGAGGACGTTCAGGAAACTGTCAGTGAAAATGTCGTATGGTTAAAATTGAAAATTGTTCTGGTCTCTATAGGTTGTGCATTGTGATGTGTAGTCGACCATTTATTTACCATTCTACCGTCACTTCCGGCGAAGTGCCAAAGGTTTTCCGGTATTAAGTGACATATAGAGAAGAAATAACTCTTATAATATTGATAGGGACTTACCTTTTGAAAAGACATAAATGTTAGCTCAATTCTGTTTGAAAAAAGACATCATTGGAACTGAAAACTTTAAATTTGTATTTAAGAAAGAGGGCTAGTTTGGTAATATAAAAACGCTTGGTCGACTGCCCATACCACATGAGACGATTTTAAAGTTTATCGGTATATAGTATAGCTATGGTGTTGTTTATATTAACTTAAGATGATATTATATTGATAATTAATAAGTGTATTAACCTGAAATGTACCTAATTTCCGTCTTAGCAAGCCTAAAAATACTCACACATTAAATAAATTTAAAATAAAATCGCTAGCAATAATTTGTGTTCAATATTAAAAGTATATTTTTTCGTTTCATGCTATTTTAAATTAGTGATAATCGAAACAAACCCACGCCAAATATCGTGAGGAATTTTATGTAAACATATTGAAGAGTATAAGAAGTGTGAATCAATACAGCAAATGTTTCACTAATGCGATATATACAAAAACGTGTTTGCTAAATCAGTACATGCGTACCTTTAGGTTTATGGGTTGCCTCGTATCGCACTGCGTGATGATTTTATTATGAAGAGCAGCACCTCGAATTATTGAATATGTCCTCAGCCGTAGCGGTGACTTTGAAAGTGTATTTTAACTTTCAAAGTTAGTAAACTCATGTCCATAACTATTCCTTTATATTTACTACATAATTATTCCTTTAGTTGAGGCTCGTGCCATTGTTTCTGTTAACTATTTCAGTGGAAATTTTGCTAATTAACCCACGGCGAATCTAAAAATGCCCATATAGATATTATTGTGGAACAAGTAGTACCAATAAACCCTATGGAAATAAAGTGTGTCGGAAGAATTGGTGGGACTCACTGTAACCACTGGGAATAAACATTGATATGATACTACTGATACTACACTATACCATTAAGGTTTAAAATCACTAAAACCGCCGTGGCTATTTTTATTATTTTTGTCACAACTAGGCGTCTATCGATGAATTGAAGATTGAATTGAAAAAAAAAACTTGGCTCAGTATGAGTATTTCAATGCGTAATGGTAATCGTGAGACCCAACCTTAATAAATCAGGCATGTTATTATGTACTGATTATTTCAAATAAAAAATAATCGTGGGGAAAATGGCAACTCTGAAACTAAGGCCCCTCGCCCTCTGCGACTTTTAGTAGTGATGTTTGTCACGTATTTATATCGATACAGTTGCGATACAGTCGCTAGATGTGTGTCATCTCCCACCTGAACACGATGCAAACGCGATTCTCTAGTGATTCTTGCGAGCGTCACAGTTGCAAAATGCATGCATGCAGTCGTGGCGCTGTAGAGC
>SJJU01005100.1:0-14031 GCA_012932125.1 Conopomorpha cramerella
CCTCTACTCACCCGGACCATTACATCACCCATATAAATCTCTTTCGTTAATCGACATTCATCCATTCTCTCCATATGCCCAAACCACCGAAGCATGCCTTTTTCGATCTTGGTCACTACATCTTCTTTCAAACCGTATTAGTTACAGAATAAAAATCTGTTTGCTAATTTTCATCCTAACTCATATCATTATAGGTCTTATTTAGTTATTTATTTATTAACCCTTAATCAAATAAAGGCTAGTATATTGCCACTTGACCAACACATACTTTGAACCTTATTGAATTGTCTTCACTGGAATTATCTAAAGATTTCAGAGAAGATATCACATTAGGGACACTTGCCTATTTAAACAGTAAACAATAAATTCACCAAATCTAGCTTTACAATTAAAAGCTAGATATTATAATAAACTTCACCCGGGTTTATGTGATGGAGTCGGTAATTAGAATAACAAACGTCAATAGAGTCCAAAATCCATCAGAAAAACACTTAAACTTGTCTGATTAAGGTTTAAGAAAACAATAAGGTCACCCCGATACAAAAGTTAGTAGGTAATTGCAGTACCAATACCTAAATTAATACCTACTGATGTACCCCTTACCAATAAAAGCTCATACACCAGTGTTATGAATGTCTATTTAAAATATTTTACAACAACACACACATTGCCTTCATCCCATGTTAAGTAGCTAAAGCACTTGTGTTATGGAAATCAGACAACGAAATATACTTACTTAAATACTTTTTTTTTCTTTTAAATACATACTTATATGAATAAAACACCCAGACACGTCCAACAAGTACTTAAAAGCTCATCACCTAAATACCTGCCAGCGGTGGGAGTCGAACCCACGGCCCTATGGAGCAGAGGCAGACATGCTGAGCACTACCCCAACGGGCCCGTCAGAAGTGACCTGGAAAGAAAAATCAACCGTTAAGCTCACCTTAAGCTTTATAAGCTTCGCAATAGTTATACCGCGTTTATTCGTAAAGCTCACGGTGCTTTGTCTTCGTAGCACTACATACATTTTTCGTACGCCAAAAATTGACAGAAACAAAGTTTAACTTAAACTCGGTATAAGTATTGATAATGTAACATAACAATATGCACCAATGTTACCATTTAGTGTGTTTTATAGGAGTTTTTCACGAAAATTCATGGGAAAAACTGCTTTCAGTTACAACTAGCGCCATCCGACGGCGGGTGGTGTGAGTTAATTTTCCCTTGTGAAAATTCCACCAAGGAAAATAACGTTCGGTAAACGTTTAGAGTAATGCAAGAGCCTGTTTTATATTAAAAACTGTTGTGTGTGTAAAATATTTTCATATTCTCTCACTGATAATTCAATGATAAGTGATTGAGATGCAAATATCTTAATATATAAAAATCCAGTGTCATGATGTTTGTTCCCAATGAACTCTTCCCCAAGGCTACCGATATTCACAAAAAGTTGGCATTTACATGTAATTTCGTCCAATTTGAGAGATAGGATAGTTTATATTTCGTGACATCCACTGCTGGGCACAGGCCACCCTGGAGGTTATACTAATTTTATATTCATAAGTTAAGACAGGACAATGTCTGTCGAGTCCACTAGTAATTTATATAATGAAATAGGTCCTAGATTTCTTTAACCTTGTAACGCCAATTTATCATTACACTTTGTTTTCGTGATTTTGAACTCTATTCTGAATACCGTAGACTTCAAAATTACTGATCTTATGTGCCTGACAGTTGTGGCTAAAAGCTTAAATATGACAAAGTGTATTGAAAAAATGTTCGTGATGCGGAAATCTAAATATTTTATAGGTTCTTTACTTCATGTTTTGTAAATTATGCGATTTCTCTATATAGAGTTATTTTTGCCTATTTAAAAAAAAGTTCCGCTAGAGAACTACATTGCTTGTGGCAGAATTGTCGGGCTTTAAAGCTGAACATAAGAGCCAAGAAAAAAAAAACTTATTGATGTTTTAGTGACACGTGAAGTGTGGTCTAAAGCACTTTCTTGGCGATACAAGGAGCAGCGCGCCGACTAACCGAATTTCGGTGGCGCGAAACAAAAACTGACCTACATCCCGCGGCTGGAGTTCAGACACCCCCGCTGCTAAGACATTCACCCTCATCTGTGAGCCCTTCGCGATAAACGCCACGCGAGATGACCAACTGTCCAACTTAGTTAACGTATCTACTTCATTTGTACAACAGCGTTTTGTCAAATTATTATTATTTCGAAAGTTAGGTATAATTTTCAGTTTAAAAAAATCAAAAAGTGTTGATTTTTCTTTTAAAGAAAGTAAGAAAAAATATTTATTCACGCCGCACGCGGTAAAAATAAAAGCATAGGTACAAAATGAGAAAAATAATAAAGACACATAATAATAATATTATACACAATTTAAAAGACGGCGAAAGTTATCTAAAAAAAATTGAAAGTTATTATTATTTTTTTTTAAATTTAAATTTCATGTCGATAGATCAATCGCGAACCAATAGCATCCAAACAGCTATTAGAATAGCGTGGAAAAACTATTAAAAAAAACACAGAGCGAACTGTCCAAAGAACGTCCAGCCGATAGCGCCACAAAAAAAAGCGCATCCTATTATCGACTACAACAAAAAGGACTCGTGCAACGATACCTAAGTACACATCTCGATTCATCGTCTCGACTCGATCGTCGAACCGATGCCATTGGCGCGCCCCACTGTCTCCGCGTTAGAGCGGGACGGCGTGCGTCTGCCGTACGCCGCGCGACAGGGACGGAGCGAGTCATCTTAGCCCGCCGAGTGGCGTCCCACTGGGCGGGGCCGCGCCAAGAAGAGAGCCTCGGAGATGCGCGTAGTTCTGGTGGGGCCGTTGTCGAAGGATAGCACTGCAGTCGCGGCTAGAGCGCGCGCTGGCGGCAACGTCCCCGCGTCACGATCCCATCGTATCGACAGGATCGCCTTACGTAATAACCACTTAATCGGATCGAAAACGCTCGACCGATAAATCGATCGCGAATACAGTGATACATAATAGTAATTGAACACGTGAAAACATTAATCGAGAAAGTTGACAACCGGTTGCAAATTCAAGTGGACTCGAGTTTGTGTACTCTGTGTTCGGTGTTTTTGTTTTGTTTTCGCTCGGACTTGACTGATAGAGATATTTTTGGGGCGAAACTGGACTGCTGCTGTATCGTCGCAAGTTTACGACAAATTCAGTTCGAATCGTTGCCGATGAAAGGTTGTGTGTGTTCATTGACAATATTGTGAAGACTTTACGAGTATGTGTTAAGTATTTTGACTGTGCTGTTAAACAGTGTGGACATCTGATGATATTTGGTACAAAGTGGTGACAGCGTTTCAAGAATACTGTGCTCAAGTAAGTGTATTTTAGTCGGTGTTTTGCGAGTAAAAAGAAAAATTTTCGCGAGTATTTTTTTTTTTCTTATAGGACATATTCATCGAAAAATTATTTACAACAATAAATAATATCTTATTAGAAATGATACGATTTTATTGATATAACAGTGAAACAATAATTTACTTTTTATACGTAAAAAAAAACATGCCACAGCAATAATTTTAATCATCCACGTCGTGTATAATTTTAACAATAAAAACGTTATTATTTCAATACTGCTGTTTTTACCGAGACAAAAAAAATGCATAACTAAAAAAAAATATTTAATAAAATACCGACAGGAGAATAAAATTCCATCGCACAACAACGCGACTTTCGTTCAATAAACTTATTTTATTAAACTTATTTTTTTACTAAATTACCTACTTACAAATAATTAAGATTTTCTCTACTTCTCGTGTGAAAGTATTTATGAAACGTGTTATGTACGACTCTGGCAATAGAAAACGCACACAGTCCGTTGGTATCGATAAATTTTTCTCCAGATCAATTAGAAACTGTTATCTTGTAATATAATTGGTTTAAGTGAATTAACAGCATTTCTTCGATAGAGGCATTTTATTTTACAAAGTTGGAATGTTACGCGCGACGGCAAACGATTTTGTGCTTGCACCGGCCGGCGTTCTCTTGAGCTAATTTATTTATTTTTATTTATTTATTTTATTCACCTTTGTTGAATACGCAAAAGTTACATTACAAGAGAAGGAACAACACATTAAAAGTATATTTATATAGATTTCGGGGTCATGATCCGAACTAACATTTTCTATCTCAGAATGTTAATAATAATATTAATAATTTCAACAGTATAGTTATTTTTGTGACTGAGAAATTTTTAAATTTGTTTAAGTATATCTTTTTTTATCCAACATTTACAACAAAATGTTACCTACACACAACAATTTATAACAATAAACAATGTTTTGTTCGGAGAAACAAGTATCTAATAAAATCGCTGTCATTTACTGAGTAAGAAAAACTAAGTCCCGATCATGACTCCGAAATCATCATGTATACATAAATTAATACGTACATTTACCTAAAGTTATTTATTTTTATTTTATTTATTTTATTCACATTTGTCGCATACACAAAATTTACATTACAAGAGAAGGAACAAAAAATTATAAGTATACGTATATTTATATACAGATAGACTTCGGGGTCATAATACGAACTAACATTTTCTAGCTCAGAATGTTAATAATAATACTTATTATATATATAGGATAATGAAAAAATAAACAAAAATATGTACACTTACGTCATTTAATCTCAAAACGGATGTCAAGGTAATAGACTTAACCATTACTTATGGTCAATAATGAACTTAGACTAGTTACACTATTTTTAATAATAGTTCGTTTTTAATGGCGAATATTATTAAAACGGAAATATGGCAGTATTTTACCTTAGGTTTTGTAGTAAATTGATGTTAAATTATTAAATCTGTGATTAATTTATAAATAACTTTTCATAACAAATTGCACTGTAAGAGGACAATTAATCTAAACCTATGCCAAGTTTTATTTCTCGGTTTTAAAAAATACTTATAAACACACTTCACGCCTTTTAATCCCAAAGCGGGGTAGGCAGAGACACTTGCTTAATAAGCAAATTCCCACGGTTCACCGGTTCTCGGTTTTAGTATCTAAAAATCTTTACTAATACTTTTAATTATTTTCGTTTCCTATACCGCTTATAATTTTAATATCGATTCCAATATTTGATTTAATTGATATACATTCGAATAAGAACTTGACGTAAATTAAAAAAAAATGTTCGATATGTTTTTATTTTAATATAAACAAATTATTATATTAAACAAACATGATATTTATTTAAAATAACTGGACCCGGCAGACGCTGTCCTGTCTTAACTATTAATATGAATATAAAATTAGTACAATCTCCAGGGTGGCCTGTGCCCAGCAGTGGATGTAATTTTTTTCATTCAGAACCTTCTGTTGTCATGAATAAACACAACAAAAATAGAATTAGCGAAATCAGTGCAGCCGTTCCGGAGTTATGCGCTTACCAACACGTTTTGCGATACATTTTTATATTATAAACTAGCTTTCCCGGCAAACATTTGTTTTGCCATAATAAGTTGCCTTGTACCCCGTGTATTGGGAGAAAAACAACAATGCATAAAAAATACATAGTAGCCGATTCTCAGACCTACTGAAACCGCATGTGAAATTTGGTAAAAATAGGTAGAGCCATTTTCGAAGAGTACGGTAACTAACATTGTGACATGGAAATTTTATATGTCCAAAGATTAGTATAGCTCAAATTGTTTTTCGAATAAATATTGTAAATTATGCTTGTTAAGAAAAAAAGAACAGTACACAAATAGGCGCATTAAATACGTACATATTTAGCTCAAATTAGCTGTACTAAATAATGAGACAAGTAAAATTGCATAAAAATGACATAAACTTACGAGAATCGCTTCGGAAATCCGCTAATAGGTCGTTCTTCACCCGAGCAGGCGGCATTCCGCACAAAAGGCATAGCTGAACGTAAGCTCGTAACACTGATCGATTAGCCATGAATCGAGATCAGCCCCCCTAGCACAGCGCTCCAAGAAATAAGTGACAAGACATATAACCCGCTGCGATTTGTTGAAACTAGCTGAGTCGCACGAAGCGTGACATAACAGCCAATCAGCCCCCCTAGCACAGCGTTCCAAGAAATAAGTGACAAGACATATAACCCGCTGCAATTTGAAACTAGCTGAGTCGCACAAAGCGTGACATAGCAGCCAATCAGAGCGCGTATTTGTTCTATGTCATATCTTTCTTGACGCGCGTGCTAGGCCTGCAGCAGGCCTATTATTGACTCGATCACTCGAATGCTTCTAATCCATTGTTTTTAATTTCTGACATAAGTTGTGCGTGAGAAAATAAGTGCTAGTTGGATTCGTTGAAGTTTTTACACTATTTCATAGCTGTGTTTGGAGTTTTTGTACGGAATAGCGCAAGTAAATATTGTTCGATAGAAAAGGTAGCTAGATAGAACTGTGAAACTTTTTGTAGTCGATTGACGAAAGAGATTTATATGGGTGATGTAATGGGCCGAGTGAGTAGAGGTCGCCCCAGAAGGACATATACAGACCAGATTGGTGATGTCCTGGCCGAAGGTGCCGTGAAAAGTACTCGAAACCGGAGGTCATGTATGAAAAGATGTATGAATGTAGATGAAGCGAAAGGGGTATGTCAGGATCGTGACAAATGGAGATCTGTAGTCTCTGCCTCCCCTCTGGGAGACAGGCGTGAAGTGTATGTATGTATGTATGTAACTTTTTTTAAAATAGCAGTGGCGTGCACACCATAAAGGCAAACAGACACTGCCTACCTTACTGTTTTGGCTACCCGACCTAATAATAGAGTTATTGCTAGATCTTTTTTGTACTCACGATACAGGCCAACGAAGGTCCTGTGTTTTATGGGTGAGTAGATAGGTAGGTAGGTACCTATAAGCACTAGCTTTCAAATAAAAAAAACACATCCAAATCGGTTCACCCAGGGGAAAGTACTGAGGTAGCAAACATATAAAAAAAATTACGAATTGAGAAGCTCCTCCTTTTTTGGATCTTTAGAACTACGCAAAGGATTTTGATGCGATTTTCTTTAATAGATAGAGTAGTTCTCGAAGAAGGTTTATATGTTTTATACATACATATAATCCCAGAGAAACTGTTAGTAATGTACATAGGCAAAACAACGTTTGCCGGGTCAGCTAATCTATGTATATATAAAATAAAGTCGTGTTAGTTGCTCCATTTATAACTCAAGAACGGCTGAACCGATTTGGTTGAAAATTGGTCGGGAGGTAGCTTAGAACCGGGAGACGGACATAGGATACCTTTTACCCCGATCCTATTGGTCGCGTCGTTATATAGACGGTGTTATAATTTGTATGAAGAACTGAAATTACGCGAATGAAATGGCGGGGCGTCCACTAGTTTTGGTATAAATATGAGAATAATTTAAAACAGAACACTATTTTATGATGCCAAAACAGGGACTATAAATAAGCCCATACATCGTCATTAAAGGATTTTATTACAATCAGGATAGTACAATAATAATACAATTTTAATGTGAATCACGCACACGTTCGATTCTTAGAAGGTTTCTTTACATTTTGAAATGAACGATAGAGATCTTTATAAAAAAAAAATCTTGTCAAAAAAACAAACGTTTCGACAGAATGACGAAAAAATCGACTTCGTCAAAATTTCATCTACACACATCAAAAGTGTCTAGGGATCAAGAACATTTTTAGCTCTAAAATAATCTTCAAATCATTTAAATCAAATCTAATCTTCTGGATTGGTCTCCTACCTAATTCCCCATGCCTGTATCAATGACTATCACCACATTTTGAATAAATTATGAATGAATTCAGTTTTTGTAAAATATATTCTTGATTGCAATCTTCTAAAATGTACTTGATCCCTAGACACTTTTGATGTGTGTATTTTGACATACACTAAGTATAAGTAAACTGTGGGTATTTGCTTTGCAAGTGCCTCTGCCTACCCCGCTTCGGGATAAAAAGTCGTGTCAAAAACGTCAAAATTACATGTATCATCATAATTCCACGTCGACTTAGTTTAATGTAATTACTGTGCAATTTTAATTGTAATTATTACTTCAATTCGTTTACCGCATTTATTGAGAAATTCTTGTACCTAAGTACCTACCTATTTAAAAACAACTATTTTTTTTCCGCACCGAAAGTAACGATCTTCCTGTCATTCGGCCATATCAATAACATAATACGAGTAAGTAATACACGAGTAATAATAATCCACCCAGCACGCGATTCTCTTTCGAATAGAGTAGATATTATAACGACGAAAAAAAACACAAATAATAACACGAGAGAGACATTTTGCTTCGCCCAGACCTCGGCGTAATCTTAATCTGACAGGTGGGACCCATTGCTTATATTAAAATACCTACTGTGGCAAATTAAAAATGATAATGTCAAACAAATGCCCTGTCATTATTCATTAATGCATTTATAACACACCCTTGTACTAGCTGCGGGTTTGTTACGTGTACCCGCAACTGTCATTTTGTTTTTCATGTCAAAGTTGTGTTCTTTTTTTTTAATTATTATTATAATGAGTAAGTAAGTAATGAGTAAATAGTTAGTGTATAATTTGTAATAAATAAATACAATAAAATATAAATACACTTCACGCCTTTTAATCCCAAAGCGGGATAGGCAGAGGCACTTGCTATATCCAATGCCCACGGTTCACCAAGCGTAAAAGGAATTAATTCGAACCGGGAAAGTTTGACAGTAATGACAGTTCTCCTCCCGAAAATCTGTCAGAAAAACGTCAATGAAAATTCCCCATTGAGAAACTCCTCCTTTTTTAAAAAACACGCGGGTGTTACTGAATGCTTCATCATCAGCCACATAACGTCCACTGCTGGACGAGGGCCTCCCCCAATGAGATCCGTCATTTGGGTTGAAATGCCAGTAACCGCCACGCTTGGCAGGCGGGTTGGCGATCGCAGTGGTGTTGTGGTTTAACTCACAGAAAGCGCTGCTGCCCGTCCTCTGGAGAGCTCCCTCGGTCGTCTCTTACGACCCCCATGACGGGAAAAGTTGTGCTGGGGTGGTGACACATGTATTCTATTCGCCGTCACCACACGGCTGCTACTGAATGCTTATCTTCGGTTAATTTCGCGCCGTAACACCCGGTTTCAACTATTAACATAACCTCCTCCTCTTTTGAAGTCAGTTAAGATTATGTAGGTAGATTTACTCTATGTACATTATCGCAATATTTCCAATTACAGTCTTAACATAGATTATTAGATTCCATTGTAATATTATATCTTCTCTTCTTTATCTATAAGTAGAACATGATATCTACAGCTCTTAGTAACGTGATCAACATTGATTTAAACTTCCGTTGTTCGATAAATCTACGTATAGATATTATATAGAGTTAAATAAAGCACACGCAATAACTACATATATATATATGTATATCACACATCAAAAGTGTCTAGGGATCGATAATATTATTGTTCTTAAAAAAATCTAATTATTTACATCAAATCTAATCTTCTGTATTGGTCTCCTACCTAATTCTCCATGCCTGTATCAATGAGTTATCACCACATCTATTATATAAAATTCAAAGCCACTTTTCGCGGTCATTCAATAACTCCGGAACGGGTGGGCCGATTTCGCTAAATCTTTCTTTGTTGTGCTTATTAATGACAGCTGAAGGTTCTTATGAAAGAAAAAATGACATCCACTGCTGGGTACAGGCCACCCTGGATATACTAAAGACAGGACAACGTCTGATCCAATCCAGGAAAACATAATTTTAATTAAATAAAAAAAATATTTAAAAAAATCTGTTAACGAGTGACTTTGCCTATACCGTTTTGGGATTAAATGGTGTGACATGTTTTGTATAATATTTATTATTCATGTTGTGTGTCTGTATGTATGTTTGATCCATTTTTTTTATTTAGTTCTACAAATTAACACATTCTTGGACGCTCAAATTTAAGACAATATGAGTTTTATTGTTAGCACGTCGACGGGTGTGATGTGTCCCCGAAAGGGTTAATTACTACAAACGTAGTTTCTCTATTTCAAAAATTGTACTCAAATCAACCTTAATAATGGTTTAGATGAAGAAAAAAAACCGGGCTAGTTATTAGTACTAGTATCAATTTATGTTAAATAATGTATCAATTAACTAATCAAAAGAAAGCTCCATTATTTTTTTTCACTATAAAAAGCTGTAATAGTTAATCAAAATAAGAATTCTAAGCAGTATTTGTAGAACTATTACACAAAAGTATATTTTTTTTAATTATAAGTAGCGATGATTATTGTATGTTTGTTTGCATCAAAAAGACTCCGAAACTACTGGACTGATTTTAAAAATACCTTTACCGTTGGGAAGCTACAATATCCCCGCGTGAAAAAGGTTACAATTTATCCCGAAATTCCCACGGTAACGGGCAAAAAAAACGTGAGTAAAACCGCGCGGTGCAACTATTAGGCTATAACATGACACGTCTACACTTGCAAATCGATACCTCATCAGTAATTATCAGCGAGTGATAAGTTTTTTATTCTGCAATAATTTCGACACATTACACCGCTTGTGCGTTCTGCCAGGCGACTTTGACACTTCCTGCGTTAACGCGCAAAGGCCTAATTCCATTGACGGGACGTAACGTGGGAAGAAATCTTATGAACCTATTTTGTTATTGATAAGAACGAATGCCGAATGGTCAAATGTTCGGTTTTGAAATTCGAACGCCCGTTTGAAATACGATTGTTTTATTTTTCTTTTTCAATTTTTTTTTTATAGCGGATGCCAGTGTTTTTGGTACCGGCCAGTGACGCAATTGTTCATTGAGTAGGCAATGCTTGCGTACTATTTAGTCAAACACTAGTTTTTTTTAAAGAAATGAATCACATCTGAATTCATTTTCTTTCTTCCATGTAACCTAATTGAAAGATTAAAGGAGTTTAATGCTTATATGTAGATCTCATTCAGGTGTTAGGCATTTTTACAAAGAAATTTAGAAATAATTCCTATCGATTTGATACAAAGAATCGTAAACAAATAAAGTCACACTAAAGCGCAAACAGAAACGGTATGATTGAAAAAAAAAACAACTTCACCATGGAAAGAATAAAATAACCGATCATGTTTATTTGTACTATTAGCTGTCAAATTAACACGCAGTCCATTGGAATGTGTACCCTGTCACTGTTACAATACGATTGGTTTTAGTTAAACTAGTTGACAAACAGTAGCCGCCTGTATTTTATGATGAAGTCAAAAACATATGGGCAAAAATCGGTGCCGTCAAAAAAAGGATAAACGCGCCGTCCCGCTCCCGCGTAGCGCTCTGTCTCGCTCGCACTCCACATGTGCTCTCCGGCTGCGATTAATGGATAAATTTGTTGTGTTTTTTTTTTCTTTCTTTAATAGTTTGATCAGGGTTTTATTATTCGTTGGGCCAAAAGTTTGTGAAACGAAAGGGCCTCGATCACCGACGCGACCGACTTGGCGCCAAATAATTATTTTTAATGTTTCATTTATATTTATATTCTCATGAATCTTTACTTTTTTTTATTTGTGTATTAACCGACTTAAAAAAATAAAAATAAAAAGGAAGCAGTACGTATGCATAGTAGGTAGGTACATTTACCATACGTACTTAGTAGGTACGTACTATGCATACAGCCCGATTATAGTTTAGTTAATCATTTTTTTTTTTTTTGGTATATTAAAACGTAATCATTAGTAACGGAAGGCACAATACCAATATTTGGGAAGGCCTATGTCCAGCAGTGGGCGTCAGTTTAAACATTTTTCTAAGTAAAATTTACTTACATTACCTACTAGTTTCATTTGCCCCGCTTAACTAGGCAGTTATACCTATAGATTTATTTAGATTTCACATAAAAATCTAGATAATAAACATCTAGGTACATAGGCACGTAAAACAAACAACTTTTCTTAGAAATACTTTAATGCCGACTTGACAAGTCAATAAAAAATATTTTTTATCATCGCGCCATTTGAAATCGTAAAGTCTTAGTTTTTTTTTTGTTTTTTTTTGTATTTCGGAAACCAATAAAACCCACTCGACAATTATAAACAAGAGAAAATTTTAATGTTTTTACAAATCCTTTGATAGTGTATTTTTAGTTGGTTTTATAATAATTTGTCAAAGAATCTAAGGTGAAATAGGTACCTACATAAAATTTTTACATATTTTTTTTAACCCCCGACGCAAAAAAGATGGGTGTTATAAGTTTGACGTCTGTCTGTCTGTCCGAGGCATCATAGCTTCCGAACGAATAAATCGATTTAAATTTAGTTTTTTTCTTATTTTTGTTCTAATCGTCATCATCAGTCACACAATAGACTTGGTGAACTGTTTGACCACCATCCTGCCTGATGTTAAGCAGCGACGTGGTCTACGATGGAGCACACTTGGGGCACAACTGTGGGCATTTGCTTAGCAAATATCAGAATTTCCACAAAAGGGGAATTTTCTTTGACGTTTTTCTGACAGATTTTCGGGCGGAGAACTGTCATTACTGTCAAACTGTGTTTGGAAAGTACGACAGTAATGACAGTTTCTCCCCCCTGAAAATCTGTCAGAAAAATTAAAACAACAAATAATTTTCTTTAAAATCCAACTCGGTCTAGCCTTTTTTGAGTTTTGGCTGCAACCTTACCTACACTTTATTATAAACGCAAGAACAATATTAAACAGGAAGTCGACATTAAAAAAAAAACGACACAGTGAAACGTCTAACGTTGCGTGGGCCGACTCTTCCTGCCCCGAACTGTGACAACCGACGTATAAAGAAACATTAGAATTATCCTTTAATATTATCATTACATACACATCATCAGCCACATAACGTCCACTGCTGGACGAGGGCCTCCCCCAATGAGATCCGTAATTTGGGGTGAAATGCCAGTAATACATACACACATCAAAAGTGTCTAGGGATCAAGAACATTTTTAGCTCTAAAAAAATCTAATTTATTTAAATCAAATCTAATCTTCGAGATTGGTCTCCTAATTCCCCATGCCTGTATCAATGACTTATCATCAAATTTTGAATCCTCTCTAATTGCATGACATCTGTTTTCGGCTTCTCGCAGCCAGCCATCTTACGTATATCATCAGCCCACCTTGCCTGTCTCCACCTATCTCTCATAACCAGTGGCGTGCACTGGCTTTTACGACAAGGTAGGCAGTAATCCCCAAGGATTGACGCCTACATATAGATTACTTGTCTTTACGAAATAAAGGTATCTACATATCTACTCACCCACAAAACACAGGACCTTCGCTAGCCTATGTGGTGAGTACAACAAAAGATCTAGCAATAACTCTTATTATTATGTCGGGTAACCAAAATACTAAGGTAGGCAGTGTCTTTTTGCCTATATGGTGTGCACGCCACTGCTCCTATCTCTATCTCTGTCAATTCTCTTCCGAATTGTTGATTTTCGGAACACGAATATTAGAAACAGTCCAATTCTCTTATTTATTCACCCACTGAGCTAACATAGATCCATAGGTACAACATCTAGTACCAACAATTATTCGTAACCGAAAACTTCCGGATGTACGTACAACAGCCAGATTACTTATGAAAATAAACAAACATTCTTATGTCAAACGTTATTAAGTGCATACCGAATAACAAACACGTCCGACATTACTTCAGCAATTATTTATATGCGCACGCGCACCGCCCGAACTGCCAATGGATCCGATAGTCTTGATACTTTGCCAGGACGCCAAAATGTCATAAGGAGCTAAAGCAATAGCCCGCGAAATATCGCCCCCCAACCGTGCCGAACGATCAATCTCACTGGTCTTAGATATTTATTTGTGATTTAAACTTTTACACTTTGTTTTGCTATTAATTAAAAGTATACTATGATATTGCGCGAGATGTATGTATCACGTGGTTTACGGTGGCTGGTGATGCATTGGTATGTTTTCGATTTATTTAATTACACACATCAAAAGTGTCTAGGGATCAAGTACATTTTAGAAGATTGCAATCAAGAATAT
>SJJU01005101.1:0-16959 GCA_012932125.1 Conopomorpha cramerella
TTAGGGCTTAAAAAATAAAAATCTTTTGTTTTAACTTTTTGTTTTTTATAGATACGAAATTATGCTTTGGGAGTACAAACCTGACCCGAGAGGTACAAGATATAAAAAATACGATCCCAATGTATTGGATGCAGCGGTGAAGGAATACAAGTCTGGTAAAACTTCTTTGCAGACAATTGCTGAAAAGCATAATATTAATAAGTTGGTTTTGTACAGACATGCCACAAGAACAATGAAGACACAAAGCGGACAGTTTTATCTGAAGACTCCGAGCAGTTTATAATAAAATATTTAAATATACATATGTGCAAACTGGGGACTGATTTTAAATATTACGCCAGTCAAAGTGAGCTAATACCCATAAATTACAAAAATATGTTGTTTTATTTGTTAGGTAAACTGGTGCATGATATTATTATCATTAATATGTAATCATTTCGATTTGTCAGCCGAAAATAAAAGTGACAACCCTAGCTGATTTTTCTATTCACCCCATACCGCGTTTCTTTTCACCCATTGCCGGGGTAAACAGAAATCATGAACATTATCGTAATTTACTTGCTAAATCGCTGACTAAACTATATGTTTACGATTGGTACATAAAGTAGCTGACTTTACTCAAAAAATGGTATATTACATAGCATAATCAAGTATTGCAAACAGTAAGAAAAACGTACCTTAACTTTGAAATTGTGCCTATTTACCCCGTTTTACGGTAATAAATGTTGATTTTTTATTTAATTTGGATCATTTTCATTTTATATCATCTTTACAACATAATCTATGATTATTAATTGTATAATTAATATAATAGATGGGATATAACCACTGTTAAGGGCTAAATTAAAAACACGTCTGAAAAACGTCACGTCACCATGTATGAGTCATCTTAAGCACGTCACTACTTAAAGGTTAAGATATCTAAGGCTAAAAAGATATTGTTTACATTCCACATTACTAATGTTGGTAATGAGCTGGGTGGTTGCTTGCATGATTTAGTTCAGTTAGGAAACCCACAGGGCACCCTTTTATTTTATTTAGTGTTAATATCATTTGATGCCCTTGAGCTGTTCACCAATCAGTGATGTATGCGGCCATCAAGCATTTTGTTAAATTAGCATTAAGTCATATTTATGTTAACTATAGATATTGTTAGTTAACTAACTATAGATGTCTGTAAGCCCTGGCGATTTGAAAAGGTGCCAGTTTCTTCCCGGTTCTTCTGGTCAGTAAAATATATTAGACATAGACATAAATTACTTTCATCAAGGTTTGTGTTATACCACAGTATATCTGTAGGTAATAGCACTTATAACGATGAAAAATAAACACATTTCATTTTATATCTTACACATTCCTGGAATTATTTACTATTAAAAAAATATATATTATACATACAGACGAATTGAGAACCTCCTCCTTCTTTTTATTTGAAGTCGGTTAAAATTAGGAAATTACTTGGTATTTTAATTAAAACTATAATAAGTGACAATGGTTTGGAGTTTTGCAACAAAGAGTTTGATATGTTTTTGCAGAGGGAAGGAATAATTCATCAAAAACCGAATAACTACACACGTGAACAAAATGGTCTATCAGAAAGATGCAATCGCACTATAGTTGAAAAAGCCAGATGCCTGTTGTTTGATGCAAAACATGATAAATAACTTTGGGCAGAAGCAACAAAAACATCAGTACATCTTCATAACAGAATTATAGCTTCAGGATTAGATGGAAAAACACCCCTTGAAAAATGGACAGGTAATAAACCAGATACTAGCCACTTGCATGTATTTGGTAGCAAAGTTATGGTCCATCTTCCCAAGGAGAAAAGGCGAAAATGGGACAGAAAGTCTATTCTTGAGAGCGCATATTCTTGTTGGTTATTCTGAGGATGTTAATGATAGAGTCTACAATCCAGCGACTAAAACCGTGAGCTTGAGTAGATATGTCATAGTAATGGAGCAAGAGAAAAATTAAGATGTCTCTATTCCAGTGACTAAGAACAGAACTGTCGAGGATGTATCTGAGTCTGATGAAGAAAATATTTCTACAGATTATGAGACTTATGAAACTTATGTATCTGACAAGGATATACTTATACCACAGATACTAAGGTCAAATAGACCAGAAAGACATAGGGTGAAGCCTGAAAGGTATGGTTTTACAAATATGTGTGTCAGTGAAGATGCTCAAGATAATGCGAGTAGTGCTTACTCTAGAAGACGCACTGAATGGGCCTGAAAAAGAAGTGTGGTTAAAAGCAATAAATGAAGAAGTTCAGTGTTTTGAAAATAATAGTGCGTGGGAGTTAGTTTATGCTCCACCTAATAGTAACATAGTGAAGTGTAAATGGGTTCTGAAGAAAAAATAGGAATAGCCAAAGGGTTTATGCAACAACAAGTGTAACGTTGCACTTTTACATTTTATCGTTCTGTAGAAACACGGCAGGATTGTATTAGTGCGTATGGCGCACGTATGGCACTAGTGTTTTATTCCCTTGGACTTATTTTTTTTTTGTATTCGTTGAATGTACCAAATATTTTTTTTCCTGCGTGTTTTGTCATACATGCAGGGGAATGCACCCCGGCGGACATTTGATTTTTCTGTGTAGTTGCAACAGTTTTATAATGTTGCCACGCATGCTGTGACTGTTTAAATTGCAAGTTACACCTATTGTGTACCTGAGGTTTATTTTCTATCGCTGTCGAGTGTGTCTTGACCAAATTGTTTAAGGTAAAAATATTCTTGTGTTTATATTTTATTTGTTGTTTACCCCTTTTGAATTGAACGCTGAGGGCATAGTTGTTTCTCTCCAGTCGAAACTTTTCTGGGGGGGGGGGGGTTACCTGTAACGTTGCTCTTTTACATTTTAACGTTCTGTAAAACGGAACGTTTGGCAGAGAGAATCGGTGATCCAAATCTGTCGTTTGCCAAAAGAAAGACATTTCAGACGTCAAACATGTCAACGGTTTGATGGATGATATTGAGGTTGTCGTTTTCGCCGGTCGACGATGGCGGATGCATACGAGCTTCTAAATTATTTAGTCTAAGGGTAAGTTCGTGTGACATTGTGAATAAATGACGATAACCTCATTGGCAAACGACACATTACCGATTGCGTCTTTGTTCCAGAGAATAATTGACAACATTAAATTTAAAAAAAAAATTAATGTTAAGCCCATAAATGGCTCTATTCAACTTGAGAATTTTATTACTACTCTGAGAACCAAAAAAACAATCCGGTGGTTGCATATAAATTGTCTCTTCGAGGTCCGCATTAAGGAAAGCTGTAGTTACATATAAGTGTGTGATGTCCAATCCAAGTTTAACTGATAATGCAAACAATAGTCTCAGGGTCGAATGTCTTACTACTGGAGAAAAAGTTTCTGAGTAGTCCACATTTTTCTTCTCCATGTAGCCCTTGGCTACCAAACGAGCACGGTAACGAACACTATTACACATACATTTATTTATAAACCATCGTAAACACCGGGGCGTATTTATTTGTGATTGTGTTTTTTATGTTTTCATATTGTTCTCTTTTTATGTTTGTGTAAGTTGTGCTTGTCAGAGAAAATAATGTCTTGTTTTGAGTTAGCACATCCATAACACCGAGAACCGCTGACACGGCAGCTAGCAATGACGTCAATACTGCGATGCGCTTCGTAGAATGCTAAATTGCAGTTTATATTTCCATGTGTTCTTTCCTTCAATTAGCAATTTATTCGAACATTCTTGTCGCGGATTTATTAGAAATAACTACTATTGTAATCGCTTTTTATTACTAAATAAATATATTTTTCTAAACCTAATCGATCGCCGTGATTTAACTGGCGCAGTCGGTAGGATCGCGAAGGAACCCAGGATTTTATAAAATAGATATCCTGTGCACTTCCTAACGGTACTAATCGTTATATCGTGATCAAACAAAGAACCTAAGCGCGTTTGCAGCCACTGATAAACTTCTCTGGGCTAAGGACGTGCTGACTGGCAATCGACCTTCCTGCCGAACTCTGGAACATTGGAGTTGGGTGCCGCGACAAGTCTCAAGAAAGGAGATGCAGAAAGCTATCTGGTAAGCAATTTGTTGTTATCCGAGTTTCCTGCTTTATTTCCTTCCTTCTATATTATCTTAAAATAGGTAAAGAGTTTTGTCTGATAGTTAAAATCACTATAGGCTTTCTCGATAATCCTTTTAATATTTTATAACAATAATTCCTAATGTCTATGACAGATTTGGGAGAAAATTATAAACTCGTGGTGGACTTGATGCCACACTAAACGTCATACATTGAACTTCTATATTCGAGAAGTAGAAAGCCTGCTAGGTATGCTACAGGGTGCAGAGAATCCCTCTATCGTCTTTTTAATACCGTCGCCCTTAGTAACCGTCTTTCGGAGCTTAATAAAATATTTTAATCTTATAAAATAAGTTACATATAAGTTTTCGTGAATTTAAATACTTCTTTGGTTGTTATAAAGTGTGTGGCGTTACCAGTAAAAATACAGTGACTTAGTGAATGCACAACTGCATAATTACAGTGTTTACAACTCTGATCAGCTGATCCTACAACAGCTGATCGCCATTGTTCGAAGAATAGCGGGACTCGCACCATATCAGCCTACTGTTGTGGTGTATCTCGGCTTAAGTTGACCAGTGACTAAAATATAATTAGTGAAAACATTATTAATGTGTGCAAAATTTAATTAATTCAATTACAAAAAATATACATTAAGAAATAATTCGAGAGATTTTGGATACTTTAATGTCCGTAGGCAAGCATTCTGATAAAAGTTATTACGAAAATATGGCAATACAGCAGTACACTAACCAACTAGAGTTTCACGTATCCATGAGTGTGAGGATAGCCAAACCCAAAGCCAAACCCTAGAATCAGCTATAGTAGCCGCTAGACAGGAGGAAACCCGTCTAGCGTATAATAGAAATAACCCCTCAAACAACATTTCACCTTCACAACATAAACCCAAAACAGACACACCTAGGTTCATGCAGTTCGGTCAGCAGCAGCCGAGACCACTGTTCGGGAATAATCTGATATCCCGACCTCAACTACAAGGCAATCAAGGTCATGGTCCAATAAGACCCTTTAATCCTGCTTCATACGTACCCCAGCAGAACAATTGTCTCCACAGCGTCAGCAGTGAGTGCAGAGCATGCTTCCCTGGAAAAACCGTAATACAGGTAACAATTCTAGGAATTCTGGGAATTTCAGGACCCCACAGCAGCAAAACATACCTGACCAGGTGAAACCTGCGGAGAGACATTCAGATGTCACTATGAGGTCAGTAAATAGGCCAGCGCGCCCTGATTATGTCATAGAAGAAGTTTTCTATACTCCTCAGGAGCCATGCTATAGTTACGATAACATACCTCACCAAAATGACAACTTACATTGGCAATATGATAACTTACCTTACCAACATGATTTACCCGTGTACCCGGACGAACCGCAAACGATGCCCTCAAATCAGCAGATCCTTGTAGATGGAAATGATAACGTTAGTGATGAATCTCAAGTTTTTCCCACAGAAGGAAACCTCCGAGACACAAGGTAGTTAAATGAAATTACCGAGATAAAGATCACCTTCCTTACATTAACTTACCTGAATTTAACGGCAAAGTCTTAATAGATACTGGCGCCTCTTGTTCAATGATATCACCGGAGGTTATTAAAAACACAATATTAGAACACTGTGTAGAACGACAACCCTTTGAGGTAAAAACTGCCCATGGGGTCACCAAACACGATCTTGTTGCGTACTTACCATTACCTCTTTTAATAGTGACCTAACACATAAATTCTTGATTTTCAACTTTGATGTTAAATATAAAGGCCTTACAGGCCTAGACTTACTCAAAGCCCTATCAAGCAACATTGATGTAAAATATAAAGTTCTTAAAACAAATTCTGCTCATATCCCCATATTCTTTGATTATCCCGTGAAACACATTCAAATTGGTCCTTTGTGTGAACAGATAATTAAGTGTAAAACTAATTATCTGGACGGCGAATATATTCACGATGAGTATGATTGGTCAGATGGACTTAAATCACCCGCAGCCATTGTATCGGTCAGAAACGGACTCTTTTAAACTTCAGTAATTAACTACACGGACAGTAAACAAGATATTATAAAAGATGTACTTAAAATTGACTTAGAACTTCTGGAAAAAGACAATTTATATGCAACCACCGGATTGTTTTTTTGGTTCTCAGAGTAGTAATAAAATTCTCAAGTTGATTAGAGCCACTTATGGGCTTAAACAGTCTTGGACAGCCTGGTATAAGAAGGGTGATGAATGTCTCATCAGTATTGGCTATACACGCTCTAAATTGGAACCTTGTTTGTATACTAAAAGTAAGGATAATAAGAAGACAGTAGTAGCTTAGCTTTAGTATGTTGATGATTTTTTTGTGTTTAGTAATGATAATATTGAGTGTGATAAATTAAAAAAGGTATTGTCTTCTAAATGTAAAATTAAGGATCTGGGACAAGTTAAAAATTGTTTAGGTACGACTGTAAATGTTGATAAAGTTAAGGGCATAGTTACTTTAAGCCAGGAAAATTATGTTGAGCAGTTGTTAAATAGATTCAACATGGCAGATTGTAAAGAGGCTGATACACCGATAGAGACTAAATTAAAAATTAACCCAGAAAGTAAAAATTGTGAAAGACAATTAACTTATCAGCAACTTATTGGCGGGCTCATGTATTTACTAGTGCTGACTAGACCAGACATAGCTTTTCATTTTTTCTTTTCATTTAATAATTGCTGTACTACTGAAACTTGGTCATATGCTAAAAGAATCTTAAGATATCTTAAAAAAACTAAACATTTTGGATTAGTATATACTAAAAGGGTTAATTCAAAATTAGAAGGGTTTGTTGATTCAGATTGGGGCAATAATATTGTGGACAGACGGTCCTATACAGGACTATGTTTTATGTTGGCTGGAAGTGTTATCTCATGGGAGGCAAGGAAACAGAAAACTGTTGCACTCTCAAGTACGGAAGCTGAATACATGGGTATAGCTGAAGCATGTAGAGAGTCTGTTTACTTAATTGATTTGTTAAAGGAAATTAATGATGACTCGTACACTATAACTTTATATAATGGTAATCAAGGTGCACTTAAGCTATCCTCAAATAATGTATTTAATAAAAGAACAAAGCATATAGCATATACGCTACCATTTTAGTAGAGAATGTGTTAATGATGGAATAGTAGAACTGAGATATTTGGAGACAGCTGAAATGCCAGCAGAGCTGTTTACCAAAGGTCTGAATAGAGTAAAACATTGTTATTTTATAGAATTGTTGGGCATACAGAATGTAAAGAACTATAAGCCTAACTCAGATATGTAAATTAGATATAAATGGACGTCTATATCATTTTGATAAGTGGGGGTGTTGATTGTTATCGAAATGACAGTGGCTCCATCTATTGTCTGTGGTTATAAACAATGAATGAATGAATGAAGGAGTGTTTTTTTAAGAAATAAAAGCTTGTACTTTGTCTGTCTGTCTTGAAGGAACAGTGCGTTTAATTTATAATTACTATGACGAGTCCTTATATTACAATTTTTCAAAAGTTTACACTAACGTATTTAATAACAGAGGCCCTAAGCCACTAAAATGTACCAGCAGAGTTACCACTGTGGAAAACAAATCCGAACAGTTAGAACTCATTCGAAAATACCATGAAGGCAAAACAATTCATAGAGGTATCCAGGAAACCTATAAGCAACTACATAGAAATTATTATTGGGCAAACATGCTTCTATCAATACAGTCATTCATAAATAAATGTGACATATGTTTACAGGCAAAGTACGAACGGAACCACCCCTAGCCCTTATTGAAACCCCGACAAAACCCATGCAACATCTCTTTATGGACCTATACTCCACAGGAGGTGCTACATTTTTAACAATTATAGATAACTTTTCAAAATTCGCACAAGCTGTCCCATTGTCAGCGACCAGTAGTATTCACGTCGCTGAAGCCCTATTACAAACTTTCTCTATATTAGGTCTTCCACTGAAGATTACAACCGACTTTGATAGTAAGTTTGACAATGACGTCATTAAGGAAATCTGCGCAACACACAATATCAATATTCATTTCACCACACCATATAATCCGAATTCTAATTCACCCATAGAAAGATTCCATTCTACAATTGCTAAAATAATAAGAATTCAGAGAATAACTAATAAAAACGACCCCATCCAATTGCTCATGAAACATGCCCATTGCTTACGATAATTCCATACACTCTGCGACTGGCTACGCGCCTCAGAATTTATTACTTGGACACACAGCATCACGTAACCATTTAGAAATATTCTACCCACATGAATTCTATCAGGACTATGTTAGAAAATACCGATCTAACGCAAAGGCTGTACAGGAGTGCGTCTAGGCATATATGGCAAAGAACAAAGAAAGCGTCATCATCAAAAGGAATCAGTCGGCAACAGTTTACAAGCAGGTGTCGAAAACCGCGCGTAACGACAAAACAAAACCTGTCTTCAAAGGACCCTACAAGGTCCCCACCTTCACCCTAACAACGTAGCGGAGATAATTGGACACCACCCTAATTCGAAATCCATGAGAGTACACTTCAAACTCCTACGACGACCCCATCTTGTTCCAGGTCATTTATCACAGGGGCCTTCGCGCTCAGCGTCACCGCAACCATCCACATCACGCCAGTAGACAACAACCATGGCGTACTTCTTCTAAAACAAGGATAGATTTTTAAATAAATTGATTCTTTTAACTTAGCTTGCGTATATAACACTTCAGAAATAGAGACAACAGTTACACACATAACGATGATATTTATTGGTACACAAGCAAAAGAAAGTACGGTTACGTCAGAACACCTCCATAGAAAATATAAGGATCAAATAGAGAATAGTTTAGAAAATATTAATAATAAGTTAAGTTTCTTTTCCCCACATAGTCGCATTAAGCTGATGCAAATGATCCCTATATACCTCTATTTGATCTTATTCATGTGTATCCTATACCAGATAAATCTAAATCTAAATACTTTATACTCGGAAATGATGAGTTTGCTTACCGGAATGCCGAATGCCGCCATATCTCCGACGACACGCAAATATGCAAACATCTGGAACTGAGAGACCTGAAAACAACAACGGACTGCATACCCAACCTCATCCAGCACAGATCCGCAAACTGCACACGAGCTCATCTCCACCTGAAACAAGGTAAAATCCAGAAAATACAAGAAACCAGTTGTTTCATCATCACCACACAAGAAGAGACCGTAAAGTCAAGATGCGGCACTAAGACGGAATACAAAAGGATCAATGGCACCCATCTCATTAATATCACGGAAGACTGCCTCATAAACATAATGAATACCAGCCTAAGCAAACATACCAAGAGAGTCCAAATGGAAGAAATTATCCCGTTACCAAGAGAACCACTCCAGAACCATCCAGCACAATATAACGTTCAACTGGAAAATATATCACTAGACTCTGTTCACGAACTGATAAACAAAGCAGATGAATTGAAAATAGAAACAACAGATTGGCCTACTCAGATGATAGTCCCCAGCTGGTCCAGCATTCTTCTATGTGTTGCTGCAATGTCCTTCAGATGAGTGTAGGTTTTCCAGATGGAAAAAGCATCTCTGAAGAAAGCATCTCGAGAAAACACCCAACACCAAGACCAAAGGAACGAGGACGTCCCCAGAAACTGCCAGCTGCAGTTTCATCTTAAGGAGGGAGGAGTTAGCACATCCATAACACCGAGAATCGCTGACACCGCAGCTAGCAATGACGTCAATACTGCGATGCGTTTCGTAGAATGCTAAATTGCAGTTTCTATTTCCATGTGTTGTTTCCTTCAATTGGCAACTTATTCGAACATTCTTGTCGCGGATTTATTAGAAATAACTACTATTGTAATCGCTTTTTATTATTAAATAATATATTTTTTTAAACCTAATCGATCGCCGTGATTTAACTCTACTCTTGTCTTGTCTAAAATATATCAAAAATAGCGTACCCGTATTTTTTTATTTCCATTAAAATTAATATTTTCATTAAAAAAAATAACTTTTAAAATTGTCTCATTCTAAAATGACGTAAACGCCATTTTACATAATGATAGATTTTATCACTTTTGCCTATAGAAAAAAAAACAAAATGTCAATAACGTCAGCAGACAGGAGCAAAATATAACTTCACAAAAGGTTTGCCTTTGCGTTGCTGTCTTGATTTCTCGTTTTCTTTTGAATTCTCTTCGCTTCTTCGTTATCTCGTCGACAATGAAAACAACCGATGGTTAGTATATTGCCGACAGTAGAAACCTTCCTAAGGTTGATTACATAATGTTTTTAGAGTACATTAATCAAAGTGTAGCTTTTAATGTTGCTCAAACACGGGGTGCAAGAAGTGATGTTGTCTTCGCGAGATGCTTACGTGGATATAGCCGTGGGTTTAGTTGAGGTCAATCGGGAAGATCATTTGTGCACCGTCAATCACCCGAACATGAAGTACGCACAAAACTGTACCTCGTCAATTCAGTTATCGACGAATCCGAGGAGAAAATCGTAAGAGTGGAATGTGATGACTGTGCGGCATCCGCTGACGGTTGCAAACACGCCATTTGTTTTATAATTTGGCTTATAAAAAGAGCAGATGAACCAGCCAAAACTAACTGCAGCTACATGTGATGATTTTATTCTGGCTAAAACATAGCTAAAATCCAAAGAATGTCTTCAATGTAATGTCTTCAGGGTATTATCGGATCGGCTACAAAGTACCAGAAATCATTGCAATAGCTAGGAGAAAACTGTTAGAAAAAATATATTGGAAATATTTGAAAAAGAATATGGCATTATTGAAAGACCAGGTCTTATTCTTGCCTCACCAATTATTGGCTCAGTAGGGATTTTGTGATTGAAATTGAATGTCCCTTGGTGGAACGAACAATGAAGAATTATGTTACTGATGGTGTTGTAAAAGAAAAATTTAAAGTCCAAAAATGCATGTTACAAATAGATCCAAAGGTTTGTTTTGTATAGCAGACCCAACCTTTGAGCAATCCCAGATGATATATAATTATATTTCGTTGCTTCATTCTCGATATAAGATATTACCAAGTAGTCCTTTTTCTTGCTGGCAACATTCGCACGAAAAGATTCTA
Organism: Conopomorpha cramerella; assembly: GCA_012932125.1. Classification (NCBI taxonomy): domain Eukaryota; kingdom Metazoa; phylum Arthropoda; class Insecta; order Lepidoptera; family Gracillariidae; genus Conopomorpha; species Conopomorpha cramerella. The sequence goes on from SJJU01005101.1 coordinate 11,218, forward strand.
TTTAGAATTCAAAATTTCATCGCTCAACCGGTATAGTTTCCAACTGTCAGAACCCCCCAAGTGCCATCATTCTTTTTCGTGCGCGGCAACAGACGCACACGCTCTCGGTTTCTTTTACATAAATTTCCAAATAAAAGAAAATAAGTATGCCTAAAAGAAGAGGCGAAGAAATAAGAACATCTGCGAGTAAGCGTCGCAGAATACGTGTGATATCATCAGATTCCTCGGATGTGGAAGAAAACACAGGTTAGTTTTTTAGATCTACCTTCAAAAATATTTTTTATTTTTTTCGCTAGTGGTCGTAAATACTTAGAATGAATCAAACGTTATCTCCCGATAACACATTTTACCTCCATAGATTGGCCGAGTGTTACTTCTATGGGTTCATGGCCGTGTGTCATGGTAAAATTGGTCGTACCTTCTTATGTAGGTAACCTTAGCATACCAACTACCTAGGATGGCCGAGTGTCATTTCTATGGTTTTCAATGGCCGTGTGTCATGGGAAAAATTGTATGTACCCTTTCGAGGTACCTTACTAGTAGCATACTAACTTCCTAGAATGGCCGAGTGTCAATTCTGTGGAATTTATCTACCAATATGTTGGCCGAGTGTGGTGAAACAATACGTAATTTTCTATCACAGATCCACACTCATCACTATCTGATGATGGATATCGCGAAGTCTTACAACAGCTTCCTCCGGCGACCGAACCAGAAGATGTAACAATCCATACTCCGTTACCCTCTGCACCAGATCTCTCACCAGATATACTGTCAGCTCTTGGCGATACGATTGAGGATGTGGCAGATTTTGGGGAAGAAATCCACCCGAACTTAGCAGATAGGTGGATTCCAATACTTCGAAAAGGTAAGAGATAAGGAAGAGTAGATAAGGAATTTAAGACTAAGCTCATGTCTGAATACAAGATTCCCAGAAACTGTACCTTATTAAAGGCTCCATCAATAAATCCCGAGATTTCAATTGCCATTACTGAATCGTTGAAGGCTCGAGACAGGAAACTTGAATGTGCACAGGATCAACTAGGGTTGGGCATCACAGCAATTAATAAGGCTATGACATTGTTACTGAATGGTAATGATAAGATACAAACCATAAAAATATTATCTGATTCTTGTCGTATATTGTCCGACCTGCACTATGCTCGAACCGAGCACAGAGTCAAACTGTTAACACCGAGCTTGGACAAATCCTTCCTAGACATTGTTGAAAAAGAAGAACGTGATGAGACTCTTTTTGGCAAGGGTTTATCCGAAAAAATCAAAACTGCAAAAGCCATTGAAAAACAAGGATTACAAATAAAAAAGAGTGTTCCAATGCCATCCGCAAGACCTACTAACACTGCATCTACATCCCGTGCACGAGGTCAGGGAAACTGGCCACCTCCTTCCCACTTCTACCTCAACAAGAGGGGGGGGCGGGGAGGGTTCAAAGCGAGCACCGTGTCAGCATCGAGTCATCGCCGCCGCCGTCCGCAGCCGGGACTCGGTACCGCGGCTCCGCGACCTCCAAGTACTACCAGCCACGTGTTCAACGGCGTCATTGATTCAGGTTCATGCCGCTCGTTTACATTATTTTTACAACTGTTGGTCAGCCGTTACGAACAATACATCTGTCTTAGACTGGATTCGAGATGGTGTAACTATCCCTTTAAAAAACAGTTTTACTTGTCAAAGTTATATACCTAATTTTTTAAGTAATCCTTCCGATTTAAAAGATATAAAGGTGGCCATAGACAAATTGCTGAAATTAGATGCTATTACATTATGTGAGCCCTCTAATGACCAATACTTATCAAACATTTTCTTAGTGCCAAAGTCAAACGGGGAAAAACGTTTTATTTTAAATTTGAAATCCTTTAATAAACATGTTGAAAAAACACATTTTAAAATGGAGGATTATCGAACAGCTGCAAGATTAATACCCCAGAATGGCTTTTTAGCCACAGTTGATCTTACTGAATCATACCTTGTTGTACCAATTCACCCACTTTTTAGAAAATTTTTGCGATTTCAAGTAAATAGCAATAATTCTACGGTACTTACTTATGAATTTAAAGCCCTACCCTATGGTTTGACTGTGGCACCAAGAATTTTTAGCAAGATCATTAAAGAAGCTATAAGATATCTTAGATTATGCGGACATACTTCAGTTAATTATTTAGACGACACACTTTGTATTGGCTCTGATTATGATGATTGTTACAGAAACGTCACGTGCACTGTCAAACTTTTAGAGTGCTTAGGCTTTGTCGTCAATTATCAAAAGTGTTGTTTACAACCTAAACAAAGCTGCACTTACCTCGGCTTTGTATTTGATTCCACTAATATGACAATGTCCTTAAATGCGGAAAAACGTAACAGTATAGCACAGTTAGTACGTAAGTACAAGTCTCTGCCATTATGTACAATAAGGGAATTTTCCCAATTCATTGGTGTTCTCGTTGCCGCTTGTCCAGCCGTCAAGTACGGCTGGTTGTATACTAAGCAATTTGAACGAGTTAAATACTTAAATTTAAAAAAGTTTACAGATTATGACCATAAAATACAACTGCCCCAAGATATTTTAACAGATTTGTTTTGGTGGGAATCGGTTATTTTTACAACATGTACGTCATTACATGTACCCGAATATAAGGTGGAACTTTTTACTGATGCTTCACAGTTAGGTTGGGGCGCTTATTGCGGCGGCAAGCGAGCAAATGGGGCTTGGAAACAAGACGAAATCGACTACCACATAAATTATTTAGAGTTATTGGCAATATTTATGGGATTAAAATGTTATGCTAAAGAATTGTGCAACTGTGCTATACTGCTTAGGGTAGATAATGTGACTGCAATCAGTTACATAAATCGTATGGGTGGAATCCAGTTTCCACATCTAAACAACTTAGCCAGGAACATTTGGCAGTGGTGTGAGGTTCGAGGACTTTGGTTGTTCGCTTCATACATAAACACTAAAGATAACATAGAAGCCGATTTCGAGTCACGAAATCCGGATACAGAATTAGAATTATCACAAGATGCTTTTAAATTAGTAACAAAGCATCTAGGCTCTCCGACAATTGATTTATTTGCCTCTCGCGCCACTGCCAAATGCCAACAGTATATATCCTGGAAACAAGACCCAGAAGCAGTAGCAGTAGATGCATTCACCGTTAAATGGAATTCGAATTTTTTTTATGCTTTTCCACCATTTCCATTACTTTTGAAAACACTCCAAAAAGTGATTAAGGATAAGGCCACGGGAATACTTATATTTCCTTATTGGCCTGCTCAAGCGTGGTTCCCACTTCTTAAAAAACTATTGATATCTAAAATCATTACTCTCAACGAACCATTCTCTCCTGATTACAGGAGGCTAGTGACACGCCACCGCCAGCTCCCTCCAACTTCCCTGGCAGCAGGAATTGTCTCCGGTTAGCTTTCTCTCGCAGAGGCGCTCCTGATACAGCTATAGATATATTGATATCTTCATTGTCAGACAATACTCTTCGCCAGTATAGCGTTACATATAAGTTGTGGTGGACTTTTTGTTTAAAACATTGTATTGACTATTTCGAATGTTCAGTTAAGTCTGTATTATTATTTTTTACTGAACATTTTAATAAGGGTGCTTCTTACGGTTCTTTAAATAACCACCGTGCGGCACTTTCAATTTTGTTAGAAAAAAGTATTACGAACAATGATTTAATCTTACGATTCTTTAGGGGTGTTTATAAATCACGCCCTTGTATACCAAAATATTCGTTCACCTGGGACCCCCAGGTAGTACTTAATACCATATCTCATTGGCATCCAAATACTGATCTGTCCTTAGAAGTTTTAACCAAGAAAGTTGTCATTTTACTGGCGTTATGCACTGCACACAGGGCACAAACTTTGGCCCTTATAAAATGTTCAAACATAAAAATATTATTACGAGAAATCAGAATAGATATCACTGATATTATTAAAACTTCTAAAGTCGGATCTAAACAGCCAATTTTGTGCTTACCGTATTTTACCAATAACCCAAAAATATGTCCTGCTAAAACTTTACAAGATTATATGACGGTAACTGAAAATATTCGGCCTCTTAATGTTGATTCACTATTACTGACCATTAAGCGTCCACATAAAACTCCCACTGCTCAAACAATCAGTCGGTGGATTAAGTGTGTATTGGAAGATAGCGGCGTGAACGTGTCGGCGTTCAGCGCGCACAGCACGCGGCACGCCGCCACGTCCGCGGCGCGCGCGGCCGGGGTCAGCCTGGACGTCATTAGGCGGACTGCTGGGTGGACGTCAGCCTCACAAACTTTTGCGAAATTTTATCATCGTCCATTAGCAGATAATAATAGTTTCGCTAGGGCCGTGTTACAGACATCTTCTGTTAATTAAGAAAATAATTCATGTGCACAAAAGTAATTTTAACTTTTTATGTAATTAATAAATAATGGAGATAAGCACAAAGTTAATTGTAACTATGCAATTAATAAATGATGGAGATTATACATCAACGAAGTTTATTTTACACAGATATTGTTATAATACCAATTCTTTCCCCATGTTCTCTCTCTAAACATCTACTTGGTAATATCTTATATCGAGAATGAAGCAACGAAATATAATTGATGATCAAACGAACTTCTAGAAGTGAAGTTCGATCGATATTATATGAGTTGCTTCATTCGAAGATATAAGAACCCGGCCCTCCCACGAGTAAAATAAACGTAATGCCGGCTCTAAAGAATGATGGCACTTGGGGGGTTCTGACAGTTGGAAACTATACCGGTTGAGCGATGAAATTTTGAATTCTAAATAGAATCTTTTCGTGCGAATGTTGCCAGCAAGAAAAAGGACTACTTGGTAATATCTTATATCTTCGAATGAAGCAACTCATATAATATCGATCGAACTTCACTTCTAGAAGTTCGTTTGATCATCAATAATTAACATTTGTCACAAATACAACAAGAGAAGGAACAACACAATAAAAAAAACACATTAAAAAATAACAAATAGATAGAAGATAGACTGGACACACAAAATTTGACTTGAAATACTTAGAGATACGTCTAATAGAGTTTATTGACCTTCACACTAGGTTGTGGGTGTCCGATACGAGCGATGACGTACATAACTACATACACACCTTTAAAGTACCTGAGTTATTATTTTAAGCATTTTACACTTACTTAGTAACGGGTTTGTTTAAGGAAAATCCGTTTAGAAAAGTTACCCTTGCTTGGATTATTTAATGTATGCGGTTGACGTTGCGGCTTAGTAAAGTCATTCGCAAAACTGTGATGGAGAACATAGTGATGAAACCCGCACACCACAAGGTGTGTGAGCCCTATAACGCCGCCATCTGTCACTTTGGGTTGAATAAAATTTGTGAACTGTGGGAATTTGTTTAAAACGTGCCTCTGCCTACCCCGCTTAGGAATTTAAAGGCGTGGAGAATTTTTAATTTATTCACAAAGACAGTGTATGAAAATACAATCGGATATACAATAGTGATGTAGGTATCTATTTACACGTAAATACCTCCCCACTACATATTATCAATGCCTACGATTTGTTGTTTGAAATAAAGACCTTGTTACGCAACAATAGAGTGCAAAACTTAGCACATGAAGTATTTGCCGAAATATTAATCAGCTGATTGCGCGCACGCACGGAATCCGTGTTTTTACGGGCATGATAAACTTGATGCGTAATTTCGTCGTCAACGCCCGT
>SJJU01005102.1:0-12977 GCA_012932125.1 Conopomorpha cramerella
ATTGAACATTTTGTTTTTTTTTTGTTGTTACTGGACATTCGTGTCTTTAAATAATTACATTAATTACTTACTATGGAAACGAAGAAAAAAAATATAATGTAAATATGTTGTTTATTATTTTTATTTTATTACATAGTGAACACGCGTTTGACCACCACCCTGCCTTGGTAACATTACAATCTGATTGAGAAAAAAAAACAGGCTGAGGATTTTTCTCGCAAAAAAAATAAACCAGCAAAAGAGCGAGACCGATACAAATGATCATAGAATAATGTAGTTGCATCTCTTTCGTTTCCATATTGACATATTGTTTTTTTATAAAGCTCCTCATTAAGAGTCTCCTTTTTGAAGTCAGTTAGTAAAACAAGAAAATACCCATGTTTCTTAGAAATAATAGTAAAGTTGTATTAACAAAAAATATATTATGTACATACTGAATGTTGAATTCTTGATCGTAGGAAAACAAAAACATTATTGTTAGACGGAATTTTGTTTTTTTTTTACTTTAGTCCTTGAATGTCTGAACATGAAAAGGCCCTGTTGGCCATGAAATACCAATATAACTAGAGATATAAATTGAAATGACTATTTTTATACGAATCCAATACAATCTTCTGCACAAGCTTCGAATCGATTCCCAAAGGTGCCCTCCGGACATTCCGTTTCTGTGGAAAATAAGCGATTTTTCCTTCACAGAATACTCACATCAAACTTTTATTTGCTTTCAGAAACGGAGCTCGTGGAAACTACGTGGGGAATGTCAATATCACGCCGCGTTCCTTTTTTGAAAATTTAAAAAAAAGTACGTTCTCTTGCCGGCCAGTGTCAAACGGTTTCTAACCACAGAGTATTCTATCGGTTGCCAGTGTCATATTGTAAGAAAAAAGAAAATGTTTCGATATTGGATCAGTTTGGCGGGTGCGGTCTGCCTGGCCGGTTACTGTGGTGCCAATTACTGTAGAGACTCGAACCTATGCTGCCCTGGTAGGGACAGCTCGTGTGTGGTACAAAAAGCGCATCAAAACACAATTATGGAGGATAAGCCCTGCTACTGTGACCATGCGTGCCTGAAACTCGGAGACTGCTGCCCGGACTTCAAAGAGACTTGCGGTGGTACGTATGCTTTATGTGTATTTTCTGAGATTTTACCACCGGAGCGGGTATAATTGCATGAAACGGAACGCGGGTAACTAACCGTAGATTTAAATGACTGTGCGGCTGATGTTGGGGGTATTCACGATGTGAAATGTATAAAATTTATATAGGTATTGTAAATAAAGCATGTATATCATTATATAGGTAAGTAATCTAATATATAAAATTCTCGTGTCACAGTTTTCGTTGCCATACTCCTCCGAAACGGCTTTACCGATTTTTACCAAATTTTATATGTGTATTCAGTAGGTCTGAGAATCGGCTACTATCTATTTTTTATGCATCTACCAGTTGTATTTCTCCCAATACACGGGGTACAAAAGCAACTTATTATGGCAAAACAAACGTTTGCCGGGACAGCTAGTAAATAAATAAAAACTAATATGCTCTTAAAAGTTGCATATTTTAACATCTAAGTAGATACGTAAATGAAATAGGTTAGTTATTTTTTCGCTTTAAAGCTGGGCTGTCAGCTCGTGAAAGGTAAGCTGAACGCTTATCTTTGGTTAATTTTCGAGCTATAATACCTGTTTTAAACTTTTAATAGTGTCTATATTAATAACCCACTTCAAAAAAGGAGGAGGTTCTCAATTCGTCTGTATTTTTTTTGTATGTTACCTCAGAACATTCGCGTGGGTGAACCGATTTGGATGTTTTTTTTATTTGAAAGCTGGTGCTTCCCGTTTGGTCCCATATACATTTGGAACAAGCTAAATTATGACATGCTATGATTTGAAGATTTCAAAGGTTTATACACCACTACTAATTTAGTTCGATCGTGATGTGGAATATTCCATGACATATTTTGGTTCCTATTTCTGTCATTCAATTAAAAGCAATTAAATTTAAAACGGGTATTATAGCGCGAAAATTAACCAAGGATAAGCATTCAGATTACCTTCGTTGTTTGCCCGACGTTCCGATAATGGCATCCATAAAAAATCACATATATGTAAAATTTTACTGGTTGAAGTCGGTTCTTCTTTCCTTAAGTTATCTCTACCTACTAGTGGCGAAGTTAGGGGGTAAGCCGGTAGTACAAGACAAACCTATGCCAGGCACATTAACAAATATTGTCAAGGAAATTAAGTAGCGTAGGGACTTATTATAGCTCAAATAAGTAAGACATATAAAAAAATCTAAATAAGCATTGGTTAAGTGCCTCTTTTTCACTACCGGCTTACCTCCTTTAAAATAGATAGATCATAACATATTATTAACATAAATCTATATTGTACCTATATAATAAAATATACTAATATATTACCGATATAGTACGTATCTAACTATTATAACTTTCTAGAAATATGAATCTATACGAATCTCCCTCTCTCCTACGCCATATTGCTGTGTCCATCAGGATCTACAATGTAATTGCACTAATAAATAAATAAACAAATATTGTACAACAACACACACACATTGCCTTCATTCCATGTTAAGTAGCTAAAGCACTTGTGTTGTGGAAATCTGACAACGAGATATACCTCTATTTACTTATATTTTTTTTCATTTAAATATATACTTATATAAATAAAACACCCAGCCAGACACATCCAACAAGTGCTTAATCATTAACTTACCACCTAAAAGTACCATTGTAGAACGCAATAAAGAATTGAGAATGTTGTTCAGTTCGACAAACACAAATACGGTGAATGCTTGATGTTCTGTTACATGTATTCGCTCCAGTTTATCAGCATCTTAACGTGAATAGGGCCCTTATAGAGGATCAAGTCGCGTGCTTTAAGTGAGTGTAGGTATTTTAATGAGGTAAGATTTATTAAAGGACACGCAGTTACTATAAAAAGGCAATGAAATTGATTTAAACGTTCTTGTTGGAATTAAATTTTTAACTTAAAAAAATAATAACAGCCGACTTCAACCAGTAAATATTAACGCCCAGTTTCTGAGACACTCATTAAACTGAATCAGACATTAAAACTATCGTAATTTTTTTCTTACTTTGCCTGTCAAAAAGGGACAGCTATAGATTTAATGACAGATTGTAAATAAAATCTGATTAGCAATCGGAAGTGGCAGTGGGCTGGCCGTGTCGGGTGACCACGTGATCTCCTAAGAACGCACCGGTGTCACCCTCGCACTGCGTCCTGCAGGACTCGTCTTAGATTTGGGGAACCCGTCCCGGTCCCCCGTTCTTTGCCACTAATCTGGGCGACGGCATGGGACCACACCACGCTGCCGCTCCCCCACAGGGATTGTTATTAGGACCCTGCTCAAACAACCCACAATCCCCTGTCCCCCGTATAGTCGCCTTTTACGAAAGTTAGAGATTGACTCCTACGATATGCCAAAGGCAACAAATGTATCCTATTTAGAACTCAACTCAGCATGGGATAGTTATTGTTGCGTACCTTTTTATGTAAAACCTTTTTCTTAAGATTGTATTCCATTATTTCATATTAATGTCAACTTACAACGAATAATGATAAAATGGTTTAACCGCTCGAACCATCCGGACCTTTCCTTTCCTTGCCCTTTTATTTTCCCTTAAGCCAACAGTTTTAATATATGTATAAATATTTGTGGGTAGTTAGGAAATGCCGATTATATTGTAAGTAAATTAAAATTGATAACCGTCGTATTGATGAATTCGACATTTTCAGCAAAACAACGAAATCATAATGATAATTGCTACGTAAATCGATTTGTATTTCCATTTCATTTATATTTAGTTAAAATATTACTGAGTTGTGGTTCTAATATTTGTGTAATTGTACAATTCGTTATTGTATGACCCAATTTATTTACATTATTAGGTACGCAACATTATTTAAGGTGATACACGACGATTGACATGCGTAGCCTAGACTGATAGTGTTGTACAATATTGGAAAGAATCGATTTATTGTAGAATCGATTTATGAGTACCTACCATCAATTATAGTCGTCACAAGTCATTTTATGAGAAATAGACAAAAGTTCATGAACATAAAAATCACATCTTTATTAATTGATACCAACGAGCTAAGAAGCATTAGGACGTCCAACGCTGAGATACAAATGTCATCGCCATAAATTTGGTTGTCAGTCACATCCATTCTTAAAATTGTTCATGGATTTATTAAAAGTTTAAAACGTCACCTGGCTGCGTCAACGACAGCAGCAGCTGACCACGACACATGTAACTGTCTCGAAACGTCGGGCAAACAACGAAGGTAAGCTGAATGCTTATCTTTGGTTAATTTCCGCGCTATGATACCCGTTTTAAACTTTTAATTGAATGACAGAAATAGGAACCAAAATTTGTTGTGGAATATTCGACATCACGATCGAACTAAATTAGTGGTGGTGTATGTGGATAAACCTTTGAAATCTACAAATCATAGTATGTCATAATTTAGCTTGTTCAAAATTGCGAAATGCAAAAAAAGACAGCCCCAAAACCTGAATACTTAATAACGCACCGACTAAGTACTTCTAACATACCGAAAGTGGAGTTTTCGCGAAAAGCGCGCCAATAAACCGGTATAATCCGGCTGAAACACAGGATCATCCTCGCCGGATGCCGCGAAATTCGAACGGCGAACGCTCTCCGCCATTTTGTATTTACCAAACCGACAGTTCTTAAAAAAAAAAGGTACTTACTTTTATTTCGAAATCGGGAATCGCTTCGTCTGAATTGCAGTCGAGTGAATTTAAAGTATTAAAATGGTTTCTCGACGAGCCACTTTGTATCGGTAGCCGGCGTATAAAGGCAAATTGGAATTACACCCGGGTTAATGCGATGAATAAAAAAAACGTTACAGCTTTTTTATTCAACAACGTTTTACTGCACAAACTGTTTTATTAATCCTAGTAAAATTAAAGTTTTGGATGCATGTTGGAATGTTTGTTACTTTTACATTTAAAAATACGGAACGGATTTATGAGGCATCAGCGTTAAAGTGACCTAAGCCAGAGTTTTTCATATTCCGACTTAAGTACGGCAATTTACTAATAACATGTTAAAATTAAATCATACATGTTAAAAAATCCATAATTTTAATTACAAAAAATAAACATTTGGACAAAAATAAACTTCCATAAAATATCTACATATGTACATAAGTGAAACTCATTATTATAAAAACCGTTATATCTCCATACTGATTGGTCGAGGGTTAGGCCATTTTAGCGGTGACTGCCTCATATATAGCTTAAACACCGTTCAGGAGAGAAGATAGAAGTTAGTTTTGAATATTAAAACTAAACTATGCCCCGGTATTGTAAACGTCCATAGGCTGCGGTAACTGCCTACCATCAAGCGGGCCGCATGCTTGTTTGCCACCCTTGTGGTATAAAAAAAAAAAAAAAAACTACTTGTGGTACATTATTCAAATTTACAACAGCTTATAATCTTTGGTATGTGTACGTGATGTAATATATACGTATAAGTTTATAGATCTTCATATCGCCAATCTAACGTTCTAGAAAAGTACATTATTCCTAGAAATGCACTACCGACATTTTAAATTGGGACCATCGATCTTTTTTATATAGCCTGGTTTGCGGAATGATCAGGTGCGGGTTATCGTAGTAGGTAGTTATTATATTCCGAAACTCCCACGGGAACACGATAACCGGTTTGAATCGCGTACATAGATTGAACATCTTTATTCCCGCGGGAATCGACCCTCGTCCGAGAAGGGGCAGGTGGTCCTCAAGACAAAATCGTTTGTTCATCGGTTTTTAGCCCATTGGGAATTCTGGGATAAAAATAATCTTGTGTTTTGTCCTGATAACCCTTTCGCTGACACGTCCCGTCTGTCGACTTGTTAACAATTAATACTTCTATTGTCTTAAGTCGAATGACAGCGAAAGTGTTAAACAAGAGAGTTGTACAGAGTGAAAATTGGTGTAAATATACAAAAGATAAATTAATAACATTATAAACGCAAAAGTTTGTATAGATGTTTACATTTTTGTTATCCTTTCACGTAAAAACTATCAAACCGATTCTAATGAAATTTTGAAATAATTAATCATTTTTTGAACATAAATGGCAACAAACTCTTCACTGTAAAACATTTTTCGAAATTTCCACGGTAACGAGATAAACTGCTGAGGTACAGCAAGTATTCAATAAGTTTCCTAATATCCACTGTGTGTGAATTGAACGGACTCTCACTGTTAGGAACATTATGGTTAAAATAAAAAAATAAAAGCTTCAGTAATCGCTATAGTAAAAGTTGTTCATATTGACGAGCCCAACAACGATTCTAAGACGAATGCTCAGGGTCCTTTTACACGCTGTATATTTTTATTATTGCTATGACGGCTAATAGCCGTTACTGTCCAGCCCTCGTAGCAAAGCGTTCCAAGACAGGACAAGACATATAAGTCACTGCGATTGGTTGAAACAAGCCAATTCGCACAATGTGTCACAATGACATATTGATAGCAGCCAATCACATCGCGTATTTGTGTTAACTAGCTCTCTTATTAGAATACACGGTATCTGATCATTGTTTAATGAAACGCGCACAGACATTATAACTCAATATTGTTCAACAATATTACATATATATATAGGCATTTATTATTCATAATAGGCGCGAATATAATTGAATATAGTTGCATGGTCCACTCGTGACCACGACGCATGCAACTGCGTCGAAACGTCGAGTAAAAAACAAAGCTAAGGTCGAGCTTGTCTTTGATTATATCTCTGTATATTATATCTATTCTGATATCTGAGTATGTACCTATGAAAGTTTAAAACGGGTTAGAAAGAATTAGAAAATTTCTATCAGTAAAAAGCCTCCGAACGAAAATAAAATCGTTTATTTACTTACGAATTTATGAATCGATTTCGAGCAAATTTTGCTTTCCTCTCGAGACTTCTTCAGCCTCTAGAAATGCCTGCACCGACTTCCCTTCAATAAAATTATGCAGCCGGCCTCCGTTTAATCAGGGCCCCGTCTCAATATGAAATGAAAGTTTATTGCATTTATTTACTTCGATTTCTTCGCTCCGTTCGTCGGCTATATTTGATTTTGTAGTTCTTTTAATATTTTTTTCGCAAACTCAGCTACTTCGAAAAATACGGCCTTGATGGATATGAATTGGTAAATAGAATAAAGTCCTACCAAAGTATAGTAACAAATATTGATACGTAGGGTTTTTATTAGTACTAATGGACGGTCCGCGCTTACATTCGCATCCCAAAGGAAGTCCTATGTCCATCACAAAGTCTTAAGTCTTCGGTGGTTTGGCCATATGGAGAGAATGGATGAAAGTCGATTGACGAAAGAGATTTATATGGGTGATGTAATGGGCCGGGTGAGTAGAGTTCGCCCCAGAAGGACATATACAGACCAAATTGGTGATGTCCTGTCCGAAGGTGGCGTGAAAAGTACTCGAAACCGGAGGTCATGTATGAAAAGATGTATGAATGTAGTATAGTAGATGAAGCGAAAGGGGTATGTCTGGACCGTGACAAATAGAGATCTGTAGTCTCTGCCTACCCCTCTGGGAGACAGGCGTGAAGTGTATGTATGTATGTACAGTCTTAAGCTACCTCCCCACAAATGTTAATCAGTTTAGCCGTTCTCAATTTATAAATGTAACTGATTGACTAGTTAACCCGGCAAACGTTGCGTTGCCAATGTGCATTATTAACAGTGTTTCTCTGCTATTTTACGCACGTGTATAGTTCGTGCATTTCATGAATGCGCGCGGGCCTTAGATGTGTGTGTGGCAGTTTTGTTTGTTTGAACTGTCAACTAGCGTGTCCATATTGGCTATGTGCGCGACGGTGGCGTCAACATTTGCGGAAGCTGTCAAATAATAACAATGTAAACATTTCTTTTCACAGAAGCAATCCATTTTTTTCGTTGTTCTATTTTGTAGGACGCTCTCGGGAAAATATAAAATGTACATTTGCTATTGAGGTCGTTATTTTTACAGTTAACAACGCATTTCTTTGCTTTGATTTTATACTGCAATTTGACTGCAATCAACACTTTTGACAGCTGGATGATCATCGAGCATTTGTTTCCAATTTCTGCCGTGTTGTGCGCTGCGGTCGTTATCTGTCTGTCACTACTAGCTTTGCACATAGCCAATACGACTCACACAACTGGGGCCCGCGCGTGTTCATGGAATGCACGAACTATAACATGATTTATATTTTAATAATAAATTGACTTATTTTGATAAAATATTTTGGTCCACTGAACACGTTGTGATAGTTTTTTATTAAGGCGGCTCTTGCCATGATTTTTTATGTTTCGTGTACGACCTTATTGGCTATCCAAATTAAATAAATGAACCTTCCTCAAGAATCGCGCATCTCTCAATGGAAACTGCATCAAAATTGGTTGCGTAGTCTTAAAGATCTAAGCTTACATAGGGACAGACAGCGGGAGGCGACTTTGTACTTTGTATGGTGGTTATGGATTGTTTTGGACCTCGCTTTGGAATTAAACCACTAAAGTATAAATTTCATTCTCATACCACAATTTGAATGTAATATCATTATTGTATTATCATAGAGACAATTACATACCACCACAGAGTTTGGAAAGAGCCTGCTCCTCATTAACACAGGCTACACACGTATCCTAGAAATGAGAGCAGATGCAATTTCAACTTACAATGTCCTATCCCCAGTCTTTCCCTATCTACTAAGACTAGAATACGAATATGTAAGTTAATATGTGGACAACCGTTGAATTAATTATAATAAATAAATAAATAATAAAAATAAATAATATTACATACAATTTACGTATCTCCCAGAGTCTAAGGTCTCCATCTGTCACGGTCCTGACATACCCCTTTTGCTTCATCTACATTCATACATATTTTCATAGATGATATTCTTTTGGTCTCGAGCACTTTCCACCTTCCGCAAATATGTGCGATAGATTATAAAAACAAAATTTCATTGTGTCAAATACACTACTAAGCAAACCTTTTGGGATCAAATACATTTTAAAAGATTGCATCAAGAAAAACTGAATTCATTCATAGTTTATTCAAAATGTGGTGATAAGTCATGCAGGCATGAGGAATTAGGTAGGAGACCAATCCAGAAGGTTAGATTTTTTAGAGCTAAAAATGTTTTTGATCCCTAGACACTTTTGATGTGTGTATTTCTACACTGTTCTATGCCAGAATCGAAACCTGTAACTTCAATACATAGTATACAACAGAGTCGCAACCCGCTGACTGAACCTATGTATGCTTAGATTGTTTAAACTACGTAACGGATTTTGATGGGGTTTTCTTTAGTAGAGTGATTCTTGAAGAAGGTTTATATGTATAATTCATGCATATAACAGCAGAGAAACACTGTTAATTTATACTGGCAACACGAACGTTTGCCGGGTCATTTAGTAGTTTATAAAGTCGATGTAACAGGTAATTAGGCTGCAGCCGCTGATAATTATAATATAAGTTAAGTATATTTTACCAGCCATTGGATTGGCCTATGCCCAGCAGTGGTGGACTTTATGAGCTGAAGTAGAAAGGTAGATACATAATTACATAAATCTTAAATACATAAGCTACCGTAAAGTGTTTAAATATCAATTTTAGTTTTAGATAGTTTGTCAGAGCTGTAATCAGTACAAACAAAAAAGAAATAGCCTTACTGCAGCGCAAGTTTATATCAAACCGAGTTTCGACGAAACAAAAATAAAAACACAAACATTTTTAAGATTTCTTCTAAACTTTTCTTCGTCTGTAAGTGCTGGCCACAAATTGAGCGACACGGGCGCAGCGCGACAGAAAAAAAAAGTATACCCTACGTGGAAATTGTTTCATCACCTTCTCTCTCGGCAAACTTTCATTCGTTCTTTTATTTTCCGTTCGTTCTTCGTCGCTTTTTTTTCTGTGCGCGGGAAATTGTGGTAGGATTTACGCGCACTTTAATAATGAAAATGAAACCCTATGCATTATGCAGGTCACGGAAAAAGTGAGGTACGGTAACCATAAATAAAAGGTTTTAATTTAAATTGTTAGTAGTGTTCTCGTTGTATTTGCTCGCAGAGAATTAATTAAATTAGTAATTTCCTTGAAGTTTGTCTTTGAAATGTTGTTTCTACGGTTTCGCTTTGTTACTTATTTCAGCATTCTTTCGCGAACAACAAAGACAGGTAAACTATAAAACGTTTCCAGTTTACTGACAGTATTAAACTTAATGTTTATCCAATGACACAAGAGAATGAACCAGATACCGTCAAAAGATATCTTTTGTAAACACGTAAACCCCTTAACTTCTTTCAATGGCTTCGCGAGCTGTATTATAAAGAATGAAAATAAATAAAATATTCATCATATTCCAGTCTTGCTTCGTCCATTCGTTTGTCGCGTGTGAGCTTCATTCATTGGGACGTTGTGGCGCAATCCGCTCACTCTTCACTGGTGACTGAGACTTTCCAAATGTCAAATGGAAAGTGCGGGAAATGCACGTTGTCATAACAACAATGGCGGACCATTTGGCAGATGACAGTCCTCTTGAAAACGAGGACATAAGCCGCTGAAAATTGTGAAAAGCATCGCCAATGTTTTCTTCTTACCTACTGACTATAATATTTACACTAAACATAGTAGGCGGTGGATATGGAAAGATAAAAAAATGCGAATTTAATCAATAGTAGAGAAGATGATTATTTTAATAACAATATTACATGGGCTTTAATCCCAAGCCAGAGGAATTTACTAAGGTTTACTGACAGCTTCAAATGTGTCAAAAGTAGTTCCAAATCATCTCACGGGTGGCGCTAATCAAACATGAGCTCAAGGAAAAACTTATTTTAAAACAAGTTTAAGAAAAATCAACAAAAGAGCGAGTCCAAAGACGAACGATCATAGAACAAAGTAGTTACATATCTTTCGTTTCCAACTATCTTTGACAGATTGATTTTTGTTTAGAAAACTCCACTCATTAATGGGGAATTTTCTTTGACGTTCTTCTGACATATTTCCGGACGGAGAAGTGACATTAATGTCAATCATTGTTTGGAAAGTATGACAGTAATGACAGTTTTCTGCCCGAAAATCTGCCAGAAAAAATCCAAAGAAAATTCCCCATTGTAAACAGAAAATAAAACTATGAAATGACAAACCTGTCTAGGTGGTGCCATCTATGGACATTTCTTAGAACTGCAATTTAATAAGTCATCTGTCAGAAACATTCCCCTTGACTCAACTGATATTTTACGTTTAATAGGGTAGTAGAAGTTTTTTTCGAGTATTAAACAAATACGATTCTTTATCGCCTTAGTTTTAAGATGTATTTCGGATCAAGTATTTTTAAAGTAGGTATTTTACCTTATTACGGAAATAATTGGTAAAATATCTCATTAACGAAATAATGGCCCCTTCTGCGTTTAATTTAACAAAGCCCTACTATGGTACTACGATTTGAAGATTATAGATCATAATGAATGGTTACGTTCCAAATTACCAATTACTGTGGATTTGCGTATAATAGGGGAAATATGGGAAGGAGATTTGGGAAGAAATCTTTAATTCTCGGAAGTAATTTTGGGTATTAAAGGGTAGTTATTTTTTTCAATAATTATAATAATTTATTTATTTCACATTTCTGCATAAAATTTCTCTTAAAACTATTGTGTTAGAAACAATTTATTGGCAATCAATATAAAATGAGAAAATTAAAACAAAATACAATACAATAATAAAAATTAAAATTAAAACATATGGAAACATTTGGAATCAACTAATTAACTTAAATTAAATGGATCGGTCGGTATAGTAAAAGCTGTTCATATTGACGACCCCAACATAGTTTCTAAGACCATTGCTCGGGGTCCTTTTACACGCACGTATTTATCCTGAAATTGCCACAGGATCGAAGAGAAACGCAGTGAGTAACACCACGCGGCACAGCTGGTAGTAAATAAGACTTATTATTAGGCCACGTCCAAAGTTAGATCGTGCTTTGTAATAAAGCCGATTGTTTCGTTCTTTAATAAGACGTCGCTTGGCTTTTCAAAGTAAAACACCGATAAGATAGAATTTTGTTGTATCGCCATTTTTTGTTTGTGAAGACAAAAACAAGAACAAAAGATTCGTTTAGCAAGATATCTTTAAATGAATTACTGTAATTTTTTAGGGATTCTTCCTTGTGGGGTAACGAGGTTAGGTCTGGCTAGCGAGTCGTGGCATTTAAAAGTGTTTTGATTAAAGACTACTTGGTGCTCTGAAAAATCAAAACTAAGTTAACTAAGTATTAAACAAAGTCGCCTCCCGCTGTCTGTCACTATGCATGCTTAGATCTTTAAAACTACGCAACGGATTTTGTTGCGTTTTTCTTTAATAGATAGAGTGATTCTTGAGGAAGGTTTATACAGAGTGTAAAAGGACCCCGAGCTGATCTCAGAAACGTTGTTGAGCCCAAGTTTTATAATGGAGACAGCGTGGGGAAATGAAAAAAAAAATTCAATCGAACACGCGCAAGTTTAACCGTATTGCAATGGCGTTGGTACACCCAGTAGCTGGTGCCTGTTTAATAAACGCAACAATTTCACAATGATCTTTACGACCATCGTGATGAAACCCGCACACCACAAGGTGTGTGAACCCTATAACGGCGATGGGCTCACCCCCTGTCACGTTGGGTTAAATACGCTTGGTGAACCGTTGCTTTTGCAAATGCCTCTGCCTACCCCTCTTTGGGATTAAATGCGTGAAGTTTATTTTTTTGTCCTTCATCGTACGAGCGTTGCGTTGCGTATATAGGCTCTGAAAAAGAGTCCCATTGGTACACGTCCAGTAGCCGGACTCGAACCCGGGACCTCCCCGTTACAAGTCAAGTATCCGACCAACTGGACCACAGACGCTCT
>SJJU01005108.1:0-23646 GCA_012932125.1 Conopomorpha cramerella
CATTACACTAGCCCGCCTTACAATGTTACCTGTACCCGTAGAAATTTAGGGACAAAATACAGATTAAAATCCTGTATCCGCACTAAGCTATGATAAAATCCGTTCAGTATTTTTTTTTGCGTGATGGATACATCCGTTCAAACTTCCGAATTATTAATAGTAGGATATTACTTACGCCATGTCCCAAGACATCAAGCCCAGGAACGACTTTCTCATTAGCAATGCTCTGTAGAACCCGAGGTGTTCCGTACATGGCCCCGAGACAGGCGCTCATAGAGCTCACGTACAGTCCCGCCAGGAGCAGTACACTGGATGCCGACACGTCCTTCGTTATGGACAAGTGGGTAAGCAGGGCCTCACTCGGCACTGTCGCAGCCAATGTTATTATGAACATCAGGTACAGGAATGTTCTGGAAGAGTATTGAAATTTAGTGGGTATTTTTCATGTGCTGTATATTTTTCAGGTAAAATTGTAGAAATCTATTATGTTTATGAATTAATGACAACAGCATCAAACTTTTTTATGCATTTAACCAATACTAATATAAGTATTTTCGTTTTTCCGCTCCGCTTCTTCGCTCACGAAGCTTATACAGAGTGGGAGGATATAAGTGTAGTATGTACGTAAGAAAATGGGTTTTGATAACACTTCCTGTGTGACTATATAAACATTAATAAGCCAGATTTGTTACATAGTGAAAAATGATCCTTAATGTCTAATGGTATTGACACAAGAACTTAGGGTAGATCAGTTGTTCCCGGTTCTTCTGGCCAGTTAAAGAATTAATTCAACGCATGATATCTAATCTTATGATTGTAAAGTGTAAGGGTAGGTAAATGAAGAAACATGTATTGCAGAGAAAATAGTATGATAAAACATAGATTATTTAATGAAGCAATTTATGATTTACACCTATACACACAGTAAATACTCACCCTGTGCCAATAGCAGCAAGGGAGCCATTCGGGATATTCACAGAAGGATTTTTAAGATCTCCACTCATATTGATGCCTGCTAGTATTCCGGTAATGGTTGGAAAGAACAAACCAAAACATTTGAACCATGAATAGCCCTCTTCATAATGTGAAACAGTGTTATTGGCTAAAGTTGCTGTTTGCCACCCTGTGAAATATTCAGCTGCGGAAACAAAGTAAAAGGTGAGTTTACAGAGTGGACAAAAAATATTTCAAAATACATACAGTATATAAATATGAAATTATTATAAAGGGGGCCTTGGCTCAATATCAGTAGAAGAATTTTTAGAAGAAGAACTTGATTACCGAGAACAATCAGTAAGTGTTGTAATGGATGGCCACTGTAAACAGGTAAAGACTAATCATAAGTTGAATATTATTTGATCTGTGTATTGTATTAACTCAAAGTGTGTAAGTAACTCTTACTTGGTGTAGTGGTGAAGGATCCAATGAAAAAATCAAATGCAGCACACAAGATTACAAGTAACAGTGCAAATTGCAGTTTCACCACCCACTTGACTCCGGCCACATTAATCATTCCTAATAGAAGTACTGCTGACACAGCAAAGCCTCTAGCAGCCCAAGTATTGTCTGCGTGAACTAATGTTGCCATTGACTCGCCAAAACCAAACACATTGAGTGCACAGCCCACTGCCTGTAAGTAATTAGTGACATTTTAAATCATACTATATTTGGTGCTTTTCAGACCATTCTGAACGGTATTATGGCCTCCCAAGAACAACATTTCAAGAAAGATATGACAAGAATTGTGCTGTGATTTGTTAAAACAAACAAAATTACACTGAGAGTCACCAATCATATTTTCTTAATGTACCATCTTTCTTCACATACACTTCATGCCTGTCTTCCAGAAGGGCAGACAAGGATTGCAGATCCCCCATCCCATTTGTCATGAACCTGACATACCCCTTTCACTTCATATACATTCATATGTGATATCTGGTTTCAAGTACTTTTCACACCACATTACACCAGGATGTCACCAATTGGTTCGAAGTATGTCCTTCTGGGCAACTTCTACTCACCCGACCCCTTACATTACTATGTAAATCTCTTTTGTTAATATACTTTCATCATGCTCAAAAATAAATTTATTATAAACAAAATTGAAGTGCATTTTTAGGCAAATAATGACAAAAAAACTATGATGAAGTGTGTGCAACTGTGGTAGTTGCTATACTTGTACAAAATCTAGTTACCTGGCCAAAGCAGTAGACCATTCCCAAAGCACCGCCTAGTCTAGAGCCGAGAGTGTGGGCTATAATGAAGTATACTCCACCACTTTCTATTCGACATCTCTCACATATACCCACTGCTGATAGTACCGATATTAATGCAACAAATACTGAAAAAAAAACAAAAATTAATAAAACTATATTCAATATACTTAAGTACTCATTACTGTCAAATAAATGATATTATAATACATTGTCAACCATTGATCATGATTAAATGAACCTATTTCTTTAATATATTGATTATTCCTTATTTTGTGATCCAAATGCTACCTTATGAGTTACATATATATTTATGTTTGATTCTTTGAGGACAGGTTATACATAATTGTCTGATTTAAAGGCTCTATGTATAACAAATGTAATTTTATATACAAATTAATTTTGCATAGTAAACAGTGAACTTGTCTACTATCTAAAGATATTGCCGTTGGGTTATATCCCAGTGAAACAGAGCACAAATTGGTTTTGCTATTTCTTTCAATAATCAAATACTTGAAAATATTACATATTTTATTCAGGCATAAAGTTATAATATGTAGTTAAGTCATGGTTATTCACAAGATTTATCTCTTTTGAGTTACCGGGGTGCCCATCGGGAGTCTTTATTTAATATTTAATCCCATTTAGTCACCTATGTACACAGAGGCCAGAGAGAGAGCCACACAAGATGTCCAACTCTGGGACCAAACTGAACAAACAACTGGTATTCATCATAATTATAACCATAACATTAAATTATTCTTACCTGTGAATAGTACTATTAAAACTGCATTCACTAATCCAGCTTGCCCAACAATCCAACCTGACCGAAGGAAAACAATAACACCAAAGATGTTTAGAAGACAGGAGGTAAATACACCATCCCATGTACCAAATAACACTGGCTGAGAAATGAAGAAATTGGATTTCCACCAAGGAACATCCCCCTGTAAATAAATAAAAGTCAATAAGGTTAAAACATATTGCCTTTGTCATGTATATTTCTGGACTGATTTATTAGGTATCTGCACCTGTACATCCGCAAAAATTTCATTTGCTCCAGATGCTTGGTGGCCGCCTCTTCCAAATTCTGCTTCATTGCCAAAATCAACAAATCCACCAGACTGTCTTCTCATACGTGGTCGATCCAGTCCATCATCGTCGTTTCTGATAAAGTTATGATCAAGACCCCTATTATTTTGTGTCATTATAGCCTATATTACAGAGAGATCTTTATGAAAACTGTTACACTAATATAGATTCATTTGAAATCCAGGAACTAAGAATAATTTACGAGCTAATAAAATGGAACCGATCTAAACAACACAACAGTGAGTCAGTCAATGCGTCATTTTATATCATACGGTGTCAATAGTTACGTCAGTATACTTTCATTTTGGCGTCGACATAGTGTACTGCTAGATGTCGCTATAAGCTTGCGATGAATACAAAGATCCTACTATGTTTCTCAATGTTTTAACCTAGTTAATTATACAGGTAACGATCTTACTATTGCATTTCGTAATTTCGTTAAAATTGACTCTATGGCTACTTTTAGGTCTACAACGGTGTCATAGCTAATGCCACATGAAATGATGTATGTAACAAGTAGAGATGTACAAAACTACATACAGCCATAGATACAGTTTTACATATCTGAACTTGTTGAACATTGTAACGGTGGTCACTTCAAACACTTACTATTATAAATTAAAGTATGTCGAAACAATGCATTGTAAATTTTCTATTAAGACCTAGCACATCGATATACCCTAGAGTACTAATTATCGCCTGACAGGCCGGACGCTCACGGTTTTTTCGTTATAATTTCAAATCGCGCGACCGTTGCGAGTCGTGCGTTCGTCTCAACTTTGTACCCCCCGTGACGCGGCTGGAGGCGGTTGCGCGTATCGCGGGCTCTAGCCCTGAGCAAGTTACAATGTGTTGGATCGCCTGGGAGGCGATCCTTAGTATTGAAGGTAAATATTTTTTTATGGACTTGTTGTTTATTATTCGAGTTTTTTCCGTGATTATTGATAATAATTGAGTTAAAAATAAATATTTTGATTGCAGATGAACCCACAGGATTGTCAAATAGAAAATTGGTTAATGAATGATGACTCCGCCAGTGAAACCGAAGACAATTTGGAAGTTGAAGACTATGATTCTGATGACAGCGTTGCTGATCCTACATTTATTTCTACTGATGACAATGAAAATGACTGTCAAAACATTGTAACACATGTTTAGAATCTCGATTTAGAACGTCCCAATATCGGAGCTGTTGCCACAATTGATCAAATGTGTGGTCATTTGAATTGCAACCGCAAAACAAGACGTTGGCCACTTTGTTTTTTCTATGGCATGATAAATATGGCTGTTTTGAACAGTTACATATTACATGTTGATAACTCTAGAATGAAAAAAAATCTACCTATTAATAGAAGGCAGTTCATGAAAGAACTAAGTGATGATTTGATCCGTCCTTGGTGTGGCATTCGTGGCGAAGAAAGGCCGAAGATGAGAAAACGAGTAAGAAAAGCTATTTACAATGTTTTAGGTGCAGAAAATACACAAAATTCAGAAGAAAATGTAATAAAAAAAGGAAAAAGAAGCATGTGCAACTCCTGCCCTCCAAAAAAAGACGCATGAGTGTGTACCTACTATTATGCTAAATGCAATAAACCGTACTGTCTGGAACATCGATCACCCAATTGCTTCTAATCATAAGACTAACTTTGAATTTATGTATTTCGAAAACTGTGACACTAAATATAAGAATTTTATTGTGATCTCAACATACTGTACCTGTAATTTTAGAATATTGTTTGGTTTTTTAGATTTTCATACACGAAAATAAAAATTCATATTTTTTAAAAACCCTCTATCTTGTTAAAAAAGTTAATGTCTAAGACATGTTTAAAGCTCAATTTAAGACTGTTTTAGTTTAGAATGATATTTTTCTGTTAACATAAATTTATAAAGGCAGAAGTTGGCCTATTTTGTTATGATTTATTTGTGGTGCGTAATAAAGATATTAAAAAAAAACATTTTTTTTCAAAAAGTAGCCTCCCAAGCGATGAGTAGTATTAAGCAACAAAAAAAATATAGTAGTACTCTAGGGTTAGTAACAAGAAAGTAAAAGATAAGCTCAAGCGACACTTGAGTACTGGTTATTGTTACAAAATACGGGCCTTAGCATGGTAGTGTTCAATCGATACAAATAGCATTGCCTATCAAATTAACTCGTCATAGTCAAGCGACACTATCGCAAAACGACATCGGTAGTGGACAAGTGACTCGATAATCTGTCATCCACATTTATTAGAAACCATCCAGTTATGACATGCGCGCGCGCTGTCACATTAAAAAATCGAACATCCAACTAGAACTTCTGACAAAAAAAAAACGAGAGAGAAGCCTCTAAAGTAACCGAATAAATCCAACATCAGATAAAGTTATCTCTTTATTTCTTTTTAAGAGGACGTGGTCGTATAAAATGTTTCTTAATAATCGCGCGGTATAGCCAAAATGGATATTGGCGGGGCCAAACCCGTGGGTGGCGCGTACGGGTTTTTTTTCTCAGAGATAACGTCTTGAACTTGGTCTAGCAAATATCTAATTAAATGAGATAGTTGTTTAAAATATAACCATAAAACTGTCAGTTTGTGATTTCACTCAGTACCTACTTAATTTACTGTTGATTTATTGGTCGCGTAACAAGCTCATTTAAGTGTAGTAACGTACGATTATAAACTGCCGATCGCAAGTAAAAAAGCAGAACTCGGTTCTGCTACATAGTAATACTAGTTTTTTATCTTGGTACATATAAACTCATTTCCATACTCCCTGTGGCCCTTCATCCAGACTATCCGTTAAGAATATGAAAAACTTAACAGTTCTTGAGTAAGTGAGAAGCGTCTATAGGTCCACATCATCTTTGCATGTTACATACATCGGAGGGTTGACAGGCACTGGATGGCAGACCAGTTGGAAGTTGTTAGTTTTAGTATATATCTTACGACCGTTTCCCATGCAGAGATTATGGACCAACATTTGTCACTATTATTTTTTTTAAATTGTCATTATGTATTGAATACTTGTTGGGTTCGTTCGGTACTTCACGTATGCAATTATGAAATGTACACGTTTTACCCACATGTCATTTTTGTAAAAAGTGCAGTGGTTTCGATTGAGTCCCACATACATTAAGAAAGTAATACTCGAATGTTTACAAACTCACGTATTACCGATGTTTACTGTTTGTCCATCGTTTAGATTGACATGGATCAAACAGAGCAGAACTAAAATTTTGAATCCTCGCTGTACTGAGTGGTAGCACGGGATCCAAGCAACCGGCCAGACAATCCACAAGCCTTCGTTTAGTCGCTTATATTTGTGTTACGGGGTCCGCCACCTCCTCCAAGATATCATTGCCTGGTGACTAGGTTGCTGCTAGCAAATAGCCAGCCTATCACTCAATAGTCCCTTTCCTATACCGAACATACCTAACCATGTTTTCGTATTTTGGAAAAAATACATCTGGTATCATTATTTTCATCTTCGAAACAGTTATACCGCAATTTTTTGATGAAGGCCCACCGTTTTTAAATAATCAAAGATATTATCTCAAACAGTAATTGAAGAACAGTAACAACTACTTACTCATTGATAAAACAATAAGCAACCACTTACTTTAACACAGTTAGTTATATTTTTTATATACAATAATCTCATCGTAGAGACAAAAGAGTGATATCTGTGTCAGGGAAAATTATATTGAAAGCTTTGGCGGGTTTTCGCTTCGTGATGGACTGTGAATCTTTACGTACTAAGTACTATAACATTTTAAAATTAAATTATGTATAGTTATTCCGTTGGTTTGTGAACATAGCGAACATGTAGGTACCCAGAATTATCCTGAGCTTTGCATAAAACTGATCAGCCAGTGTCAAAAGTGACCCAATATGAAACCTAATCCATTAAGGCACGTATGAACTGAAAGTAGAAAGAAACCAAGCACTACTCTACTCTACTACTCAGTTAAGTTTTGTGATTTGTCTGACTCTAATTGCAAACGTGGGAACGAGACAGATGCGCCACAAGCATCACAATAATTGATTTTACTTTCAAAATATGGACATAAGATTGAAAAATATAAGCTCGTCACACCGCATGCTTCTGATTACCCGAAAGAAAATACAAGTATTATGCAAATAAAATAATGTATAACGAAAACAAAAACTATGTATAAACCCTTTAAAGTAATTAAATAAAAACAATTGGCTTTGTACGGAACAAGTTTTTTAAACTCGATTTAATCGATGGCTACAAACTCTTTCTTGTCTGCCTTGTGAATGCGACGTGTGTGCTCGGATTTTATGGCTACATAAATATCGCCATGGACCATGTCAGGACGAGCGGGCCACAGTGCAAGGGGTCGTGCAGAGAGTTTTATAAAACTACCATCATGAGTTTTTGTAGAGAATGTTCAATCAAAGTTTTGTCTCTTTAACGCTTGTTGAAATAGAAAAAAGTTGGAACAGGACCATGTAGTTCTAATTTAGTTGACACCTACTAACGCTTTTTGTCTCTATTTTTTTAGGAACTAGTTTCGTATACATTTTATAGTATTGAACTCCTACACATGCCCTCCTGTTATCTCGAAATGCGACAGTCGGAGTACATTACTTCAGCTTGCAATTTATCTATTTTTCAGAGCATGTGAATTTAAATTAAGGTAAAGAAAAATATTGTGAGAAAACCAGTACACTAAAATATATTACTTTACCAAAATTTCCTAAGCTTGTTGTGTATCGTAAAAAATATCCTCGAAGACTAGTCTAAGACAGGTTTTAAGTATTAAAAATAAAAGCGTCATATTTACCGAGTATAAACAAAATAAACTTGGCGTTTTCCTACTCCATTATGCTCGTTAGTACACAGGTGAGTTGATTATTATGCGCGTGAGTGAACCAACTGCCGTAAACGCGCACTGTGGCAACAGGATCGCTCCACGCAGACCCGGTCGTAATTTTTGCCAACGATCAGCGAACAATTTCGGTAAATTTGTTTGCTCTGCTCCACCTTTGTTTGAACATTAGCCCCGACGGATTTATGAGTGCCATTCGAATGATTATTGATTAGTTTAAGCCCAGCGTGGATAATTTATTGGCAACTGTTCTCTTTTGCCAATTTTGTGCTTCTTTGTCGTGTTGTGTTTGGCAAAAAGCCTTTCAATTGTCCAAAATGTGTTGGAACAAATTAATGAGTACTTACTTCCTTGGATGGCTATAAATCAATTGACCGGACGCACGTTGTCGTACAGACTGAGTATGCTATCAGCTTTTTATCTTTCCGTTTAGAAATCAAATCTCATTAGCGAGAGAGTCAAAGTGGCGTCATAATAGTTCAAGTTCTCAGAGGATTTTTTCTTCTAGTTCCTAGAACAAGGTGCTTTAGTTTGTGACCTTTACGCGGTCGTTTCCCGTAGCGATGCCGCGATATGGCCAGTAGGTCGCAAATGAGGCATTGTGGGATGTATCCCACGCATCTTTATACAGACTATCAGATATAGTTTAAGAATTAGCCATCCATCATGTAATGATAATAATATTTGACGGCATATTACGATTGTGCTCCGGATAAATCACGTTTGTAATTTTAATGGATAGGGAGATTGGTATCCTGGCATTTGAATAAAATTGCACTGGAATGTTATATCAACTTCCGGGTCGACGAAATCAATCTTCAACTATTTGTCAAAATATGGAAAAATATAAAGTGTAAAGCGGTAGCCATGTAGAGTCGCTCATAGTTGTTCATAATGACGAGCCCGACAACGTTTCTAAGACTGTTGCTCGGGGTGCTTTTATTATCTGTATACGGAGTATGCTTGTCAAAAGAGATCGACGATGTTAAGGTTTCCGGAGTTCCTGTGATCTTTTAATTGCACTGAGATATAATATAGATAGATAAATGGCATATTTTTTATATTTCCCTTGGAGGAATGTATTGAAATGTAAGTTAAGTAATAAGTAAATTCACAACTACCTTAACTTTATACTTCCACTCGAAAAATATAAAGCGGTAGCCGTGTAGAGGTAATTGCAATAATCTATCAGCACACTGCGGGAATAAATTGATTATCTAAGAAATGGACCAGAATCAATGTTGTCGGATAACACATTAGGAAATATGGAGCAAGGCAATCATGAATTCAAAGTGTACAGAGAAGCAAATTCCGATACTTTCCTCTAAGAAACCATAATATGAAGAAGCTCATCTTTAGCCACATTTTGTGCATTTGAAACGGTCCACACTTACGAGAGTCTACTAATATGAGAACACTTTTGCAACACCCATTTAGTGGTCACGATGTGCACGGACCTTCACGTACATATGGCCTGTTCTTAAATCTTTCTCTTCGTGTTGGTAATTGTGTCGGTTTTTGTTAGGGCTGTCATTGTCGCATATATTAAACTGATTAAAAAGTTTGTTACACAAATTCCTTTTAACTTTTATAATAGCTTTTGTGATATCTCTTTAATAATAATTTCGTAAAAAATATTTTTGTACTTTTCTTAACAGTTTTAAGAGGTTACATTTTAAAATATGCTGTGTCATATTGATAGATCTGAGTAAATCAAAGTACAACTATCTTTAATAAAACAATGAAAATCGGTTCTTTGTCCACCATTTGTAATACGTCGCTCGCTCTCAACCCTAGCCCATCGTGACCCAAGATTTGGACGCCCGAGTTCTACTAGGAATGCGGGTCACTCGGAGCGCGACGAATTGAGTCGATCCGGTACATATTTCATTGGTGATTTGTCAAAACCCATTACGTTAGTCAAGAATGCATCAGTCACTGCAGGAATTTTGAATTCAGAAAAATTTACATTTACGATTTGAAAGATGAAAGGCACAAACTTTCAAACTTCAAAACTAGAACTAGTTATTTTCGAGTTCTACACTGAGGTCATCAATAATGTGATAATAGCCTCTGCTATGTGATCAATATCAATTCACAGAGTAAAGATTCGCCTCGAACCACGGTATTAATAGATACAAATCTTCCATTAAATAATATGACAACGGCTTATGAACAATAGAGTAGAGACGCGGCTGCACCGAACAGTTTCCGATAGGGATCACTTCGTTCATTCATCATTTTGTGTTTGACAATGAAAGCATATTGACGATGACAGACCAACTAACAGTCACTTCGCATAGACTTTAGTAAAGTACCTACATACTACAGAAAACGTATCATTATTGAAATTCAGATGTTTTTTATTTTGATACCTTTCCGCTAATATTATCCAATTATTTTAAATTTTATAGCATTATAATTTTAAGTCATTGTGAGTAAAATCAGGAACTGCTTTCAAGAATAATTTACTTCAGGTTATCACTGACCATTTTAAATACATCTATTGAAAACTGAATGAAAAAAGTTTGATTTTTGACTTGTTGTTATTTTTCCGCTAACTTACGTAATTGTACAGGGTGACTGTGACCAAAACTTTTTCTTTTGCATCTTTTTTGAAGAATCATTTCTTCTTTAGTTCCTCTACCGACCAGTTTTCACGCCAGCTTCTCACGATGACTGCCGGATTGATGGTCTCAACCCACGCGTTGCTCGGGCGCGGTGCGTCGCGGACAATTTGCTGCGCCCGCACCTACCGATAAGATATTGTGATTTGTGGATAAATCACTATACGCCTCCCTTCCTTGCATGTGAGAACTGAAAGGGATAAATATACGGAAACTGTAAAGGAGTCAAGTGGGTTCGTGTACTCAATATTGGATTGGTAGTGCTTTGCTCCGTCGAACTGTACGAATATTTGTGTGTTGCAAATGTGTATTGATTCATTCATTCTATTAAGAATAAAAAGTGCTAGAAGGCGAATGTGCCGATATAATTTTTTGTCATAGTATTATTAAGATTTCCAAGCTCTAGGATATGACTGCTTATAAAGTGATAGATAAATACAATTACAAATTATCTGTTTGATACAGTGTGCAATCTTTTATACACCTAAGTCCGTTTTGTAAAAGGAAACCGGCGGTACGGGCGAAAAGGTTCAATCTATTTTCCCAGAGCGACTTTTTGGCTCATCCGTTCGATTTTGCGCTCAAAGCCGGCTTGTCCATTCAAAATATCCTCTTTAGGCGGCGGCAGGCCCGCCAGGCACGCGACGTATGCACGTCTCCCGGGGAACTACCATGATTTGCACTTTAGCAAAGACTTTGGGACACAAAAGAAATGAAAAGAGAGTTCTGTAATGGCCTCTTTGCTGTAACGTTTGCGCGGAAGCTCAGTAAATACAGTCTGCGTGGCTTCCGGAGTTTCTCATTTCGGAGTCGAGACTGAAAATACGGATCGTGTATTTGAATTTTAGGTTGGTACCTACCAATTATTGTTCTGACTAGAGCAATGTTGCTCTGAATGAAATCGTGATAAGTTGAAATGAAACCGTTACTATGACGGATTTAAAATACAACAGCAAATGTTAATTTATAAAACAAAGTTGCGGGTTAGATTCGCCATTTTCATGATGTTTCATTTTAAAATGCCACGCGATTGCAGACGAAAAGTTATTTTTAACCAAACAAACTAAAATCTACAATAAACTCGATTTTATAGAAGAATAAGCACCTGGATGTTTACTGCCATGTAGGTCGACATCAAAAGGTGAAAAAAAATTATAAAATACCCCTAAACAAATCACCTGTCCGTTTACAGTGGAGATAAGGGAAACATTTTTATGTTCTAGAGATAATATTTTAAATCAACCCTTCCTCTTCGGTGATTTCCGCTTGGCGCACTTCTATTAAAAAAAAATATTTACGTCAAGATAGAAAAATCGTTTAGGGACAGAGGGTTCTGTTGGGCGTAGTTACAAAAAATCTTATCAAAGAGACAACTTCTTTGAATTACGTTATTTTAATGCACATCTTTGTAAAGGAGGAAATTCACATAAAGGTGCCTGACCAATTAACTCTACTTCAGAGACAAAATATTATCTGGCAGTATTAAAGTATACTTGACGGGTCTTTCTTCTTATTATTATTATCTTATTCTGTTAATTGCAACTTTATAATTTCACGGACATAATGCTTTAGTGATGTGCTGAGGTATTTGTTGTGTGCGTCTGGGTGTTTTATTTATCTATGTATGTATTTAAAAGTATTTATGTAAGTGTATCAGCCTCTGGCACCCATAGTACAGGGTGTCCTAGTTTGACCGTGTGTAAAAAAAAGTCCATATATTTATAATTTCACGTACTATAGAACAGAAACAACGACCATTAAAAAACTTGTTTTACTACAAAATACCTATTGGTAGACCTGCAATCTCATATACCACCTATACCTACGGTTCTTCTAACGTCCAATTTAATATCTTAGTTATAATGGTTAATAAATGGTTTTTCATTTTCGTTTCCTTTCATAACCTTCCGATTGCAAGCATCATAAACAAATATGTAGAAATTCTACAGAAACCCTTAAAACCAGTGTTCACTGATCCCTAAAAGTAGACACGATAACCCTTCTATTGTGTAACATGAGATCAGGGATCGCCCTTGAGTCGGCCACGGTCGATTCATGAACATCCATTTGATCGATGCCCATGATTAAAACCCTGTGGGCCCTAAACACTAATTTATTATGCGTACTGGCAGCTTCAATATGTTACTATTTATTTAAACAAATATAAATAACATTTGGGCCTTGAGCTTGAAAGTACAAATTAGTTGTTTCTTGATTGGGAGGAGGTCATATTTTGTGGATGGATGTTATCATACATAGTATAAAACAAAATAGCTTCCCGCTTCTGTCCCTATGTATGCTCAGAACTACGCAATGGAATTTGATGCGATTTGTATTAATAGATAAAGTGATCCCAGAGTAAGGTTTATATTATATATAATACTTGCATAATATAGTAGAAGAACACTGATAATTTAAGAGATTTGTAATGTCGTAAATAAATACATTTGCACATATCCGAAGCCGGGGCGGGCCGCTAGTGTAGAGTATAATACATACAAGGAATATTTTAAGAGCGTCTGTGGCTCAGTTGGTCGGCGATGGGCTCACCCCCTGTCACGTTGGGATAAATACCTCGGTGAACCGTAGGCATTTGCTTAGCAAGTGCCTCTGCCTAAACCGCTTTTGGATTAAAAGGCGTGAAGTGTATTATTATTTATTTATTACTAGTTGTCCCGGCAAACATTTGTTTTGCCATAGGAAGTCGCCTTTGTATCCTGTGTATTGGATGAAATACACCTTTTAAACCTTCCCTGGACTTCTACGTGTAATTCAAGACAAAAATTAGCCAAATCGGTCCAGCCGTTCTCGAGTTTTAGCGAGACTAACGAACATCAATTCATTTTTATATGATAGATTATAAGTGTGTGTGTGTTTGAATATAAGCTTATATATATATAAGCTATATATATATAAGCTTTCAGCCAAATCGATCCAACCTTTTATTTTTACTACCTATCAGGAAGGTACTATCTACACCAAACTCTATGAGGACTATATTATTATTCTTTATACAAAATCGTCATTATTTTTTTTTCCATTATCAATAACTACTTAAACCGTTCAATTTTCTAATATCGATATACTTTCCCTTGTCTCAGAAATAAAAAATCGTATAGTTATAATGCCACTAATGGTTTTGGTCACTTGTACTTAACCCAATTATTTCGACGATGAACGATCGTTTCATCTTTTAACCGTTCGTTCGTTAAATTTAACCAACTAAATGTTGGCACAAAAATGTCTAGTGGGCATAAAAACATGGTCAATCACATTTTTTTTCTAACGACTTAATTAATTATTGGCATCGGCGTTAGAGGAGAGAAAAAAAATATGAAAGAAAACATTTCGTAAGTAAAGTACACAATTTCACTTTGACTTTGAGTGATAAGTACATCACTTTAACCGTACGATACATAATCGTAATTTTTATTAACTGGCCCATTCATCTTTGTTGGTAACGTTTTGAGGAGAAGAAGTTTCCTTTCTGTCGTACCATGTCAGGGGATTATTAACCTTTTCGTTTAATAGTTAAAGATGAAACAGTACAAATTTGTTACCAGATGAAAGGGCCGGAAGACTAATGTGACAATAACTATGCGGTGGTCTTTCAAAAGCTATGGCCGACATCTCAAATAACCTTACGTATTTACGTAAATGACACGAAATGGCTTATGGTTTCTTTTTTATGTTTTCACCATAGTAATATAATAAAGGCTCGTTGTGGGTAGATCACAAGAGACAGTGATTTCACATACATAATTATTATGGCTCACAAATTTTACTGTCAGTGATTATGTTCAAGCTAACGACTGGCTAAATCGGGAACGAGAGTCTTCCGGGTAAGGAATAGACTCAAGCAATGAGTTTCTTATGAAATCTTACTATACACAGCTTTCTTACGGTGAAGGTAGATATCATGAGGAATATCACACGGCCATAGTTCAACGACAAAATGTACGTGACGTTGATTATTATGCTTGGGAGAAACTTGATCACATAATTATGGATCGTATTCGAAAAAACAAACAAGATTGCTCCAATCCGGTATAGTAACTAAAAAGTTATGTACGTACGGTTTTTTTGTAATTTAATTGTAATTTTTTTATCCTCATTGTTTCGATCTTCAAGATTTGGGAAGAATATAAAGAAAACATACATCTCTTCTATTTAAAAAAAATAATAATGCAGCATGCGTAGTGGGCAGTTCATCAAGCGTATTTGACCCAACGTAATAGAGGGTGAGCCCATCTCCGTGACAGTAACCCACCGTATAGTAGCCTATTTTTTTATTACAATATCATTGGGATTAAATTTGCGCGTCTTCTACAGGCTAACACTCTTATGGCTGACTATCAGTCTTAGAAGAAAGCGTAATGGAATTGGGTCATGAATTTAAACTGTACTTGCTTACAAATATTTCAGTTTTCGTTTTGTATCTGACATTCCTAAGTAACTGCATAGCAAAGAGTGGGCGTTTGTTGCCGTAAACACGGCTCTACATGACAGCGATCACATCAGTGATTGAATTTTATAGGGGACTTAATACTGACGTGGATCTACCTAAGTCACAGACTCCATAAGTTGGAAATACGGAAGCATTCGGTATACTATTTCACCGGACTCCCCGCGGTTTTACCGCGTACAGCTACCGGTGTCGTTGGCGTTGCAGGACTTTTTTTTTCTTGGCGATATAAATGTCCTGTTCATAAATAACCCAGTATTTTTCTACGATGAAATTTAATCTGAGACACGGTAATTGTATAAATTTTATTTTTGTCGTTGGTCAGCAGGTTTTGTAAATATGAAGCACTTTTAGAACGGATTATCGATATTAATAAAATCACTTTCTTATTCTTCAGCGTAAAGTAATTATTCCCGTCCTAATAATTGTATAAATTGCTGACAACAACTATACGTGCTATCATTTGGAATCATCCATCTACATCATCATCGGCCCATATTCGTCCACTGCTGGACATCAGGCCTCTCTAATTGCACGCCACATTTGTTTTCCGCTTTTCGCTGCTGCTGGCATAGCTACATAGCTTCTGCATCTTGAACATATCATCAGTCCACTATGCCTTGGAATCATCCAATAAACTAAAATTATGGATCCCACGCTCAGTTCAGTTCAAAAATATGGCAAATATTTTATCATTCTTATGCAATTAATTTACCTAGTCGAAGGTACTATCAAACTACACAATACATGAAAATTCATCTTTCCTACAACATTTTTTTCAGAAATTTCTTTTACCGAACCGAAGAACAAGACCGCACATCCATTGGACGTAAAAATGTCCACCTTCAATGCGACCCTTGAGGTCCATAAAACACCTCTCTGCCCATATGATGATACTTTAATATGCATGGTGTCCATTTTATTAGTGGTTAACAGTGACGAATGAGGCTATATAAAAAGCAATATTCAACCTTGCGGTTCTCAATACGGAGGGTTCTGTAGATTTGTAAATAAATAATTCAGTTACTGGCAATTTCTTTTTCATACCTCATGCTTAATATTAGTTACTTGATGTACCTAAAATGTATGGCCGAATATTTTGCTCATCAATTCCAAGGACAGTTTAAATTCAATGCAATGAGAGTTTTGTAAAAAAAAAAACAATCTGCCAAAGATAGCTGAAAACGAAAGAGATGCAACTACTTTATTCTGTGATCGTTTGTCTTCGGAATCGGTCTTTTGTTGTTTTTTTTTAAAGAAACTCCTCATTGTCGTAATTGTATATTTTCTTATCGTTTTAGGTATTCCCATTTAGTTCTTTGGTTCGTGTTCTTCAGTACTATTTATGATACTTATAAGAAACGTAGCACGCACCTACCTTTTTCCTGTTTTATAATTATCTTCTGCAGGTCAATTTCTATTCTTAAAATATATTTTGCCAAAATGTTCTATTTCAGCCTACAATATATTTTCATTTAGGAAACTTATACTACAATTTCCGGCCTACAGTTACTCCTTGGGGAACCCTAATTCCATCCGTGCGCTCGGACATTGACAATTTGGCCGGGTGAATTTCATGTACCCCCGGCACCAGGTAAAATGATGAATAATATAGCAAGGTTGGTGAGAGGGTCCGATTTATGAAGGGATCTCGAAGGTTTTAATCTTCTCTTGAGGCCGTAACAAGACCTATGCCCGAATTACAGCATACTTTATTAGAAACCATTCCATAGATGTTTTGAATTTAATACGAGAATGATTTGAATATTGTATGAGATACGCCAATTGCTTGCTTTATGATATTGCAAGACATATATTTAGGTTAGGACATAATATTATGTTTATGATTTAACACGGACCATAATTTTACAGAGTTAAAACTTTTCGTTATCGTTATTCATATAGCAATATATTAATGTACTTATGTATGTATGTTGCATGTAATGCTATAAGTTTAGGTAGGTTTTTGTTATATAAGTTTTTCTGTACTACATCTGAAAAGATACAACTAACTAAAAAGGGTATAGATATAAGTTATCTAGAAACATTAATATGAATGCATACATTTCATTTTGACTTCTCTTTAAATAGTACGAGACAGGCATTTACTACAATCGAGTTACAAGTTTCCTTTTGGGAGAGTACCACGGGCGAATGCGAGGCACTAACCTAACGAGTATACGTATATGTTAGTCAACTTACAAAGAGTAACTGTGTTCTAGTGAGCGTCTGTGACCCAGTGGTTAGGTTAGACTTGCAATAGTGAGGTTGTGGGTTCGATACCCGGCTGTGCAAGACGTGTATCGTATATGTATGTAGGTTTCCTTTTCAGAGCCTATGTACGCTCCGAAACGCTCATACAGGAAAACATCGTGATGGAACCCTTTGGTTAAATACGCTTGGTGGTTGGTACGTTGTCATTTGATTAGCAAGTGTCTCTGCCTACCCGCTGCCACCTAACGATTAAAAAGCGTGAAGTGTATTAATTTGTATTATGTAACAACGTTAATTTGTTCGTCCCTTTCTTTTTCTAGGTAAAGTAGGAGAGAGTATCTTGTGCTACAGAAATAACTTAAAAGAAAAAAACCGACTTCAACCTGTAGTTTGATGTCCCTACGGTTTTTTAAAGTTTCCCTCGATTTATCTTGTCTGCCATCATTAAACCCTGATTTCCTTATCATGGGACCACCTTTGAAATATCTTCATTTTAATAAGGATTTTTTTATTTTTTTCTTGAACAATCGGATGAATTGACTAATCTTCTTTTTTGTTGTCCGTTATAAACATAACAATCTCTAGGCATATTAGTTAGACAAAACTCTATCTTAACTCAATATTGTTCACCGGTATATAGGCGCGAAAATAATCAAAGACAAGCTTGAGCTTTGTTATTTCACTCGTAAACACGACGGATGCAATTGCGCCGAAACGTCGAGTAAAATAACAAAGGGCTTTCGAAAAATAACAAATAACAAAGGCAAATCGAGCTTGTCTTTGATTATTTTCGTGCCTATATACCCGGTGAAATATATTGAAAAAAAGTCTATCTTGTACATCTTTCCGGTAGTGGAAGCCCTGGAGTGCCACAGGGTTACCAAGGGTACCAGAGCGATGCAACTAACATTCTGGTAGTTGCATCGCTCTGGCATCGCAGCGGCAAACGATGTGCATTGCTGATTTCTTTACTATAATTTCACATTCGTCCGTAATAAAACAGCGATGCACACCGTTTGCCACTACAATGCCAGAGCGATTCAACTATGAAAGTGTAGCAGACTTGGTCCCCTGGTTTAGGCACCAGCCTAGGTAATAGCCCTACTAGGACCCAGACGGTCCCTGCAGGAAATCGTCAAGGACACAAGGGGTTTTTATGTTTTTTTTTTGTTCAAAAGATGGTTGAACTTTCATAGTTGCATAGCTCTGGCATCGCAGCGTCAAACGATGTGCATTACTGATTTCTTTACTTTAATTTCACTTTCGTCCGTAATAAAACAGCGATGCACATCGTTTGCCACTACAATGCCAGAGCGATTCAACTATGAAAGTGTAGACTTGGCCCCCTGGTTTAGGCACTAGCCTAGGTGCACTACTAGGACCCAGACGGTCCCTGCGTCGATCGGAGATCGTCAAGGACACAAGGGGTTTGTTGTGGTTCCTCGAGGAGCTGGGGTGGTTGGAGTAGCGCCACCTAAATCATGCACAATAGGCGCATTAGACGTCGAGCTGTGGAAAAGCCCGGCATCATCTACATCTATACACACCAGTCTTTCCATATAAAAGTATCTGTAATGTTTACTGTACCGTGTTTTTTACTTTTCATGATTTGTTATGTGAAAGAAATATTTTGATGTTGACAGTGTAGAGCAGAGCCTACTTTGTCTGTAGTCTTGTTAACCCTTGTGTCAGACATCAGAACCGGGACGCGCGACCTCGGCGTGTTCACACGCGTTGCGGGGTTAAATGAAACGGTTTACCAGAAATATGTGTTGTGGTCCGTTAACCAGAGTACGGCCAAATTCAGTTTAAAATAGATAATGTGGATGCAGTCCCATAAAATGCACTTTTATTTAATATAAATGTCAAAATAAGAAGCTATT
This sequence comes from Conopomorpha cramerella, assembly GCA_012932125.1. Lineage (NCBI taxonomy): Eukaryota > Metazoa > Arthropoda > Insecta > Lepidoptera > Gracillariidae > Conopomorpha > Conopomorpha cramerella. The sequence goes on from SJJU01005108.1 coordinate 19,335, forward strand.
TCGTTTTCGTTTTATTTTAAGGGTTGGTTTGACTTCATCATGTCGAGTGATTTTTAATAAGCATAAATATAACCACACTGTAAAATATCCGTATTATCCGTTTGTTAAAGTAGTAAGTATTATTACGTACGAAGGAACGTATAAGAAAACACAATTATGTAACAGTAAATATTTAAAAATAACACACAATAACTCTTCTACCTCTATTTTCTCAGTAATGTGTGGAAGTGTACGTTGTAACTTGGTACTTGTTATACATTCTAATTCAGAAATACACTCCTTCTGCAGATGTGAATTGCCCGGATCGAAAAAAAAATCGAAGACTTCATAAAAAACTATCAGCTGATTGAGTCTATACGGACATCACATTTTTTGTGACGCCTCTGCCTACCCCTCTCAAAATAAAGAACTAGCGCCTATATTACTAATTTTTTATGAACTACGCATCGTCTCATCATTATTTTTAAAATAAGAAGATGTCTCAATAAATCAGAATTTATTATAATTTAGTCTAACTGTTATTTGTGGACTTATTAGTAAATTATGCTCGGCGAAGATAGATGCGTTCGAGCTCTGTGGTAATAATGAGTAATGGCTTCAAGTCTCGGATTATACGTGAACTATAGGAAACTATATTTTAAATAATACGGTCGGGACTTTTAAAATATCTATTAACGCAAGTTATCTAAAATCTCGAAGTAGTTTTCGAAAGGACAAGGAGTTTCTCAAAGGATCACTTGGAAAAAAACTAAAACAGTGTAAACAAAAAAAAAACATGTATTTTTCAAATACACATATTATCATAAGGGTCTAGGAATCAAGTACATTTTAGAAGATTGCAATCAAGAAAATATCTTACAAAAACTGAATCATTCATAATTTATTCAAAATGTGGTGATAATCATTGATACACGCATGGGGAATTAGGTAGGAGACCAATCCAGAAGATTAGATTTGATTTAAATAAATTAGATTTTTTAGAGCTAAAAATGTTCTTGATCCCTAGACACTTTTGATGCGTGTATACCTCTATATTACGCAATACCTAGTTCTGGTTTTTAATAGAAAAGAAACCTGAGGCTGTATTTCTTCCAAAACATAAGCGTAATAACCGTGGTGCGGAAAAAAAAATTCTATACAAACTGTATCACAGTGAATCCCGTTCTCGTCGGAATCGCAGGATAAAAGCCTATGTTACTTTCAATACCTCCAAACTTACATTCACATGGGTAATATTAGTAAGGTATGTGACTTACTATGGGCTAATTTATTCATCTTAATTATCATTTTAAAAAATATACTTTTAACCAATACTAGTTGCCCGCCGATATATTTTTTTACCCTTGATTTATCGGGTTGGCCATCACCAAATCCTGATTTCCTTATCACGGGACCACCTTTGAAATATCATCTTTGGAAAAAATAAAAAAAACATAAAAGTCGGTTCATATACGATGTAGGTAATTAGTTATCCGAAAAAAAAACATAAAACAGTGGTTGAATTGGAAAACACTCCTTTTCCCAAGACGCTTAAAAAGTGGCATCAAGTCAAATGTAACGCATCAAGTCAAATGTAACAGGCATCAGTCTCCAAAGGTCACCTCTAATTCACTAAATACCATGCATGTATAGTTAATGCAATTATTTTGTCGATTGATAATTTAAATCCATTGCGTAAACTAATTGTATAATTTTAATGCAACTCCTTTCTAATGCCGTAATCCATATTACCTATGAATTAAAAATTGTCACATTGACGAAATATTGCCTAAAGCGTCGCTGAGTCGGGGCGCCCGAAGAGATATTTGCAACAAAAGGTTTTACTGTGCGACTAGTTGATTATACCTACAGCTCAATGATAACGAACGCAACATGACAATGGGTGGGTACATTACCGCTAAAAGGTTAAAGATGTTTGTACGTAAGCATTTTTTTCTCTTGGACATAACGTAATCGCAAAAAAATGCAAATAATATTTACCGCGTAGTGCAACAGAACTTTATAAAAGCGAAAGTTTTAATGGATATTAGTAGTAGTACACATTTATTTAATGAATAGTCGGCCAAGAATCAGGTCTAATATCCTAAAGTTGAAAGACATATGAATGTCATTAGAAAGGTAAATTTTTACTCGTTGCAATATAACAACTCTACCTTATTGGTATTTTGGTGACACAGGAAGTGCCAGTGAACAAAAATGAAGACTTTCGTGGACGACTCTCATAGGCAAGAATTTTGGCAAAATTGCACTATGTTACTCATAAACTAGAACAGCAAAATGTTTTGGTTTTGGTACGGATCTAGAATCGGTAGGTCGTAGGCATTGTAACAATAGTTCTCTTTTTCAGAGTATATGTAAGCTACGCAAGGAAAACACTGTAATGAACCGCATACCACAGTATGGGCTGATGATGATGATGCATACCACACAAGGTGTATGATCCTTATGACGAAACTGACCCCCTATCACGTTCGGTTAAATACGCTTGGTGAACCGATGACATTTGCTTAGTATGCTTTTGCTTTGCCTACCCCGCTTTGGAATAAGAAGACTCGAGGTGTCTTTTTCTTTTAAGTAGGAACCAAAATCTGTCATGAAAATTCGCCATGGAAAATTCCCAATTCATTGAATATCTTCCAAAACTAGTTCAAATACATTTTGAAAACTTTACATTACGAAGACATGGGTAATGATGATTTGTTATGCCATAACTTTCTTATACCGAAAGTCACCTATAATCTTCAATGCTTTTTCCCAATCATGCCTCAAGGGCCATAACTCAATGTAAGCAGTAAATAGGTTAAGTAAACACGAATAAAAGCGGCTTTATAATTACGATAACATCTTTGACTTGTGTATCGGTATGGGAGGGCAATATCGGCCGGATCATCGGTTCATAGATATGCATCGAAATAGACAAGGCAATCGTTGTTCCCAATACCTATTTAAAAAAAATGCTAGTGTGGTATGTTTGTTTGTTATTCATCACCAAAGTTGTTTTTTCGGTTCCGCGAAAAATGTTATCTGACGATATTTTATACTGGATTGGCATGTATAAAACAAAAGATATAAAAAAAAAACACTTTTTGATTTAACACTCATCTCTGCCATATTACCTACATCTAGACCGAATAACTGTCACAAAAAACTTCTCCTACCCTCTTGAGCACCGATGCCAATACAGAAGAAATCACGCAGCACAGCACTTAGAACCTACTGGCCAATTTGCCATGTAATTAGGTCATCTAAGGTTGTCCTTGAAATTGTCAATTTCGCTAATGTCTGTCCATCATCTTCAGAGCTATTTTAGGAACATGCGGCATTACGTTGTTTAATAAATTGGGCGTCAGCCTATACCTACTCTAAGCTTCGCGCAACCTGCCTAAGTATCTCTGACTACTATTTTTTTCAAATGTGGGCTAAGGAAGGAAGTTAGCAAAGATATCACATACTGTACGACAAGGATCTTTTAGCGTGAGTGCTGAAAATTCATCATGAATATTCTTAGCACTACAGAACTTATTCCTTACCGTTACCCTTTTATCTCCTTCTTGGTGTAGGTAAGTGAGGTGTTTGCTTGTATTGTTATATTATGAACCATTAAGCATCGCAACAAGATTCAGTAATTTTATATCTAATAATTTACAAATTTCTTAGCCACGAGCCAAAGTTCTAATCTACCACCCTAAGTTGAACTCACCACCATTCATATGTAATATGAACTTTCAATTGTCACAATATAACAAATCTACCTTATTGATGTTTGAGTGATGCAGGTAGTGTCATCAAAATTGATACATCACTTTTTTGGCCGTCCTGCTCACTGGTACACACTTCAGTAACATGCCCCAATCTACGTCCACAACATGATCGAAGGTATCTAAGAGAACAATGTCCACCGACGCGCGTCCCACACCGGCATCGCCCGGAGCGGGGCTGCATGCATGGGGCATTAGCGTGTCGCAAACCGCATCAGAATCGGTCCGGGCGTTCACTGCGGTCCCTACTTTGTGATTGAATGTGCCGCCATTAGATAGTTTGTACAAATAAATACTAAGCGGCGGCTAAGATAGTGGTGCCTTATTATACAGAGTGAAAGGAAAATACTCTAGGAAGCCGAAGGCTGTTTCTTCACATCCTAGGGAGTGACTATTGATCGGGATCAGTGCCCAAAACAAAAGAAAGTGGCCTTTTCACACATCAGCTGATGGACATTCAATGAAAAGTGCAAAATATTTTTTGACACTTGACACCAACCTAAAGTAATTCAGTAGGATCTGTCTGTAGCAACAATGGCCTTCGACTTCCTAGG
>SJJU01005111.1:0-20329 GCA_012932125.1 Conopomorpha cramerella
ACTCCCATCCCACCAGGGTATCTGACAAGGAATTCTATATGTTAAGTAGCCTCCATTTGGTATTATGATCCCTCTATTTGTAAACTAAAACAATCAAGAAAACAAAGACCACCAAGCAATTCCAGTCCACCTTTAAAAGTTAACCGTACATATCATCTTGACCATGACAAATCATCAGCTAACTTACTTATAAACTTTATTCCCTCGTAATAAGGGTGTTTATGCAAATAAACACGTAACATGTCACAGAACCAACACTTATCAGGACATCTTAAGAGGCTTCGGCTTTAGAATGAAATCTAAGCGAAGGTTGACAAATAACAATAAAAACAAATGTTTCTTTTAAAAAAAAAAAAAGCTGTAAACTGTTGTACCTAAGAGGTTTTGTGGGAAGATGAACCGGTTCAACGGTTGGCAAAAGATTAATGCTGTTAGGATTATAGTATAATAATAGTTTTTTTTTTATCACTATGAACAAGCGTTTGGTCACGATCCTGCCTGGTGTTAAGCAGCGATGTGGTCTACGATGGAGCACACTTGTTCAGCAGGTACCTATTCACCCGCGACTTGAAGACTTTCAGACTGTACTGCGCAGGAAACACAGACTCCGGCAAGTCGTTCCACATCCTGACGGGTCGCACTTTGAAAGTGGACGCAAACCGTTTGGTATTGTTAAGCATTATGTAGTATATTAAATGTACGTATTTATATTTTCTATCGTAGTGTATAGTCCAAAGTGCCGTTGTATGTTGAGGTGGTGGAGCAGAGATTTAAACGCAGATGTGAGATGTAAAAGTGTCTAGGGATCAAGAACATATTTTATAGCTCTAAAAAAATTAAATTTATTTAAATCAAATCTAATCTTCTGGATTGGTCTCCTACTTAATTCCCCATGCCTGTATCAATGACTTATCACCACATTTTGAATAAATTATGAATTAATTCAGTTTTTGTAAAATATATTCTTGATTGCAATCTTCTAAAATGTACTTGATCACTAGACATTTTTGATGTGTGTATATTATACGACTACTTGTCTCGACAAACTTGCCATGGGAAGTCGCCTTTGTACCTCCTTTGTATTGGATGAAATACACGGGGTACACCTTTTAAACATTCCCTGGACTTCCACGTGTAATTCCAAAACCAAATTAAGACCAAAATTAGCGAAATTGATCCAACCGTTCTCGAGTTTTAGCAAGACTAACGAACATCAAATGATTTTTATATATTACTAGTTGTCTCGGCAAAGATTTGTTTTGCCGTACGAAGTCGCTTTTGTACTCCGTGTATTAGAAGAAATACATTCGTCCAGTCGTTCTCTAGATTTAGCCAGACTAACGAACAGCAATTCATTTTTATATATAAGAAGATATAAGATTATTTTATTTTTCAGGGCTATAGAAGTGTGGCTGAAGACGGGTCGAAAACAGAGTGAGCTGCTGGCCGAGCAGAAGAACTTCGAGGGCAAGCTGCGAAGACCAGGTTCCACCATCATGCTTTGGCTGACTTGTGACCAGGTAAAGTAAGAATAGCTGATAGGGCCTTAGCAGTACGTTAGAACGTCAGCCCCGCTAGGTTTAGTCCTGCGAATTCAACCGTGGTGCTCTCCTGAAAGGCAATTTGTGCCTCGTTTGTAATAATGCTGTCTCCCACTATTTAGATTAGGAAAGTAAAACAAAAATCATATGTATGCATTGCAATGCAGCGCATATACATATTTGTTCCTCTTATTTCTATACCGTTTTTAGTTTAATAACTATGTGGGATCCAAGACAGAAGGCTAGGCCCCCCCGGCATCTAGCCCAGTCGTCACTGATTGAGCTCTTGTCTATTCTGGATGCCGCTGTAACAGGAATCACAGTGGTGGGAAAGTGGATGGGAATATCCCGGAAAAAAAAGGTAAAGTAAGAACTTTAATTCTAAAGCGGGAGGAGCTTGTTAAGCAAATGCCCGGAGTTCACCAAGCGTGTTTAATTCAACGTGATAGGGGGTGAGCCCATCGCCGTTATAGGGTTCACACACTTTGTGGTATGTAGCTTTCATCAAGACGTTGTCCTTCACCGTACTAGCGTTGCGTTGCGTACATAGGCTCCAAAAAATAGGCCCATTAGTACACGTCCAGTAGCCGGACTCGAACACGCGAATAAATAACCATTAAATAGGTTTCAATAGGCAAGTTCATTTGGCTACATAAATAATTCAAACGTAGTTCAGTATTCCATCTATTTACATAGAAATAGTTCATATTATCTGCATATTGTACAGTCTTCCATATGCGTAGGGAATATGAAAAAAAAACGTTGCGGTCTCAAGATGTGCGATTAAAAATAGCAAATGTACTATAAAACACTAGTGGACTCGACAGACGTTGTCCTGTCTTAACTATTAATATGAATATACAGGGTGGCCTGAGCCCAGCAGTGGATGTCATTTTTTTCTTTCATAAGAACCTTCTGCTGTCATTAATAAGCACAACAAAGAAAGAATTAGCGAAATCGGTTCACCCGTTCCGGAGTTATGGAATGACAACGAAAAGTGCCTTTGATTTTTATATATAAGATTATAAACATATAGTCATTAGTAAAAGTCATACCAAATAACGTGGAATAGTTTGTTCACCGATAACTCCGTAGTTTTTGAACCGATGTCTATGTTTTTTTGTTGTTGGAAAGAAGATATTTCCAAGTTAGTCTCATGAAAAGGAAATCAGGGTTTGATGAAGTTTAAAAATATTGTATAGGCAGGCGGCTCGTACTGCTAGAATTTTGGAACTTCACGCCTTTTAATTTCAAAGCGGGATAGTCAGGGGTACTTGCTTATCAATTGCTCACAGTTCACCAAACGTATTTAACCCAACGAGACAGAGGGTGAGCCCACCGCCGTTATAGGGTTCACACAACTTGCGGTGTGCGGGTTACATCATCGAATCTTTTTCCTTTAAAATGATTTATTGTATAATAGATTTTATAGATGTCATGGAAATCATTTAGGGAGGCTCTCGTCCAGCAGTGGACGGCATGTGGCTCATAGTAATAATAATTGTTATACCTATAGCTATTCACTGACCGGGAAAGAGTTAAGGGCATCAGCACTAAAACTAGAATAGAATAATAAAAATCCCTACTAGTCCCTACTATATCTTTATATATCTCTTTTAGAGTAATATATATCTTTTAGAGTAACTACCCTATTTATAACTCAAGAACGGCTGAATTGATTTGGTTGAAAATTGGTGGGGAGGTAGCTTAGAACCATAGGATACTTTTGAACCCGGTCCTGTTGGTCGCGTCGCTATATAGAGGGTGTTATAGTTTGTATGAAATACTGAAACTAGGTACGCGAATGAAAACGCGGGGCGTCCACTAGTAATATTATAAATGCCAAAGTAACTCTGTCTGTCCTGCTGTCTGTCTGTTACGCTTTCCCGCTCTAATCTCTCAGCCGATTTTGAACACACAGACTTTTCGGCACAGACAATCTTTAGATCCTGAGAAAGGACATAGGCTATATTTTTATCCCTATCCTGTGGATCGCGTCACTAAATAGAGGGTGTTATAGTTTGTATGAAATACTGGAACTACGCGAATGAAATCGCGGGGCGTCCACTAGTAATAAATATATAAATAAATATTTTACTACAACACACACATTGTTTTCATCCCATGTTAAGTAGCTAAAGCACTTGTGTGTATGGAATTCAGACTACGAAAAATACTTACTTAAATATATTTCTTTTCTTATAATACATACATACTTATACACTCATACATACTCATATAATAAATAAATAAAACACCCAGACACATCCGACAAGTACTTAAAAGCTCATCACCTAAATACCTGTCAGCGGTTGGAATCGAACCCACCACCCTACGGAATTTAGGCAGACATGCTGACCACTACACAAACGGGCCCGTCACATAATACTTATTAGGTACCTATTAATTTACAATCGGTCAAGGCGGCTTATTTGATATTAAAATAAATTGTGCATTAGCTTATAATACCATAAACGGCAAATATATTTAAAATTAATTGACATGTATTGCAACCTATTTATCATGCAGTTAATTTACTCTTGTTCCAATTCCGTTCGAAATGTCAAAGGAAAATGAGGTATAAAAGCTTCTTGGTCATACCTATTTATGATCTTTTATAAATTATATTTTAATCGTATGTGCATACCTGTACACTGCTGGACATAGGCCTCTCCAATTGCACGCCACTGTGATCTGTTTTCGGCTTCTCGCATCCAGCTTCTGCCAGCCATCTTGCGTATACCATCAGTCCACCTTGCTTGAGGGCGTCCTACACTCCGTTTGCCGAGACGCGGTCTCCACTCGAGAACTCGTTTTCCTCAACGGTCATCGGTTCTACGGCTAATATGCCCGGCTCACAGTCCGTGATACTAAACGACTTTCCCCAAAGAACCCTATGTCAAAAATAAAAATATTTTCACCTCTTAAAGTGGCAACGCAACGCTCTTACGGTGAAGGACAACATCGTGATGAAACCCGCACACCACAAGGTGTGTGAACCCTATGACGGCGATGGGCTCACCCCCTGTCACGTTGGGTTAAATACGCTTGGTGGACCGTGGGTACTTGCTAAAGCAAGTGCCTCTGCCTACCCCTCTTTGGGATTAAAGGCGTGAAGTGTATTTTTTTTTTAAAGTGGCAATCAGCAGATCGGTAAGTTTTTTATGAAGAGGAGACATTTTTTTTTTCGTTTTTGACATAGGGATTCGTATTTGGATGGTAACTTATTCGGCATTATGGGCCAAGTTAGATCATCGAGTTTCGCCAAAGTGTTTGCTTTAACGTTGTATAAAAGCTCTTGGTCATACGTATTTATGAACTTTAATATATTTTTGTACGTTTTAATGGTATGAGTATTTTAAATAGGTATATAGGAATTTTGTATTAAAATTCTAATTAAAACTTGATCGTAAAATGAAGACAACAATGAATTATAACCTACCCCGTTGTGCCAAGCGTGGCGATTATTGGCATTTCACCCCAAATGATGGAAATCTCTTTACTCTCTCTAGATCCATAATGTATCTAGTGAGTTATATTTTTCTTTGTAGATCCAGAGAAGAGTATTTACGGATTTAAGAAGTATTTACGGATCTAGTTGATACATCTTTATATAGGTAGATAATAAAAATATAATTAAATTTGAAGCAAATTTTATTGAAATTGAACTAAACTGTGTCTACTACGACGATCTAAGAAGTATTCTGCTATTCAACCTTCATCGATAATTTTCTACCGTGACCTCTAAAAATAATTATTATATTAACAGTCTTTTTCTAGTCTATAAAATAAAGAGATACCTACCTATATAAAGATTTATTAACTAGATCCGTAAATACTTCTTAGTATATCCATAATGTAAAACAATGGATCTACAAAGAAAAATATATCTCACTAGATACATTATGGAACTGGGCTTTGGATCTACTGAGAATAAAAGTGGAACTCATTGGGAGAGGCCTTCGGCCAGCAGTGGTCGTTATGTGGCTGATGATGTGTCCTTAAGAAGACCGGCTTACTGACTGAGCACCCTAAACCGGCAAGCCAGTATGTAGAGATCAAATCGAAATCTAAATTTGTTTATTTCATCGTTATAACAAACTGAGTGTAAAAGGACTCCGAGAAATGGTCTTAGAAACGCTTTTGGGCTCGTCAATATGAACAACTTTTACTATGAGGACAATGCGGGGAAATGACACCAAATTTTTTTCATCTCCATACAAAATGTCATCTCCCGAAGCAAAAATTGTCTATGTGAATATCTTTTGTCTATGTTTGGAGATGGAAAAATTTCATTTAATTTCCCCATAGTAAAAGTTGTTCATATCGACGAGCCCAACAACGTTTCTAAGACTAAGACTTCTAATTGCTCGGGGTCCTTTTATACGCAGTATACAGTAGGATAACACAAAGCTTGATGAAAGTCATGTATGATTTTAAAAACAAATGTAAACTTAGAAAAAAAAACTCATGAATATCTAAAACCTTGTTTCAAGTTTGAATGAAGAATTAATGGTTTTATAACGTTTAAAACGCTGACCTGGCAAACGTTGTTTTACCAATATACTTTATAGCCTATATGTTATTCTAGTTTATAAGCTACAATGCTGCCAAGTTTCATCAAAATCAGTCCAGTACTTTTTGCGTTAAAGAAGGAGAAACATCCATCTATCCAAACTTTCGCATTTATAATATTAGTAATAATATTAGTAGGATATAGTTTGTAATCCGAAAAAAAAATAATTAACAGCTGAAAGTCGAAGTCGAAAAGAAGCAAATATGTGTGCGGTGTGTAACATATTACTTAGTATATTAATAACAGCGGAAAGCTACATATCAGCCATAAAACTATACCATAAAATAAAATATGAAATAAACACTGTAACTCTTAAATTAAATGAGACCATAAACATTAGTGCTGTAAGACACTGTATCAAAAATAGTAACCAAATGATGTGTCACATCATCATTCTCTAATATTTCAGAGCGATCACAAACCATTATATCTTGATACAAATTAAGAGAACAAATCACTAGCGAAAAAAGCTCAAATATTGTCAAAAATGTCCACAGTATGTCTGTCAAAGCACTACTGTCACGGCATCCTGTGACAGTTGTCATAACAGAACGGATTTACGACGGTTCCGTGAGGGGATGTCTTGTGATCCGAGGTTTCCAAGTTTTTTTTATGAAGTGCGGACGTTTCGGCTGTGATATTTAAAAAAAAGTGATATTTATTAAGGCAAATTGGTGTTTGACGACGCTACGTGGGTGATAGCTGTCTCTGCCTACACCTTTGGGAATTTAGACGTAGGTACAGTCGCGCATGAGTCTGGCTTACCATTCTAAGGTTGAAAGTCGTGTGGATGTCATTAGACATTTTAGGTCCTAGTGCACACATCAAAAGTGTCTAGGGATCAGTACATTTCAGAAGATTGCAATCAAGAATATATTTTACAAAAACTGAATTCGTTCATCATCATCATCATCATCAGCCCATACCTGTCCACTGCTGGACATAGGCCTCTCCAATTGCACGCCACTGTGATCTGTTTTCGGCTTCTCGCAACCAGCTTCTGCCAGCCATCTTGCGTATATCATCAGTCCACCTTGCCTGAGGGCGTCCTACACTCCGTTTGCCGAGACGCGGTCTGCACTCGAGAACTCGTTTTCCCCAACGGTCATCGGTTCTACGGCAAATATGGCCGGCCAACTGCCACTTCAGCTTGCTAAAACGATGAGCTATGTCGATGACTTTGGTTCTCTGTCGGATCACTTCATTTCTGATTCGATCCTTCAGAGAAACGCATAGCCCTTTCCATAGCACGCTGTGCGACTTTGAGCTTGTGGGCCAGCCGTGCCGTCAGTGTCCACGTCTCAGCTCCGTATGTCATTACAGGTAGGACACACTGATTGAAGACTTTTGTCTTCAGGCACTGTGGGATCGCTGATGTTAATACTCGACGTAACTTCCCAAATGCTGCCCAACCCAGCTGAATTCTTCTGTTTACCTCGTCCTCGAAGTTGTTTCTACCCAACTGCAATGTCTGCCCAAGGTATACATATTTTTGAACAACTTCGAGAACGGTGCCGTGTACTGAAATCGGTTCCGGTAGAACATGTTCATTGAACATGACCTTGGTTTTATCCAAGTTCATCCGTAGGCCGATCCGTAGAGAAGAATCAGCTAGGTCATTCAGCATCAGTTGAAGGTCCTGCAGCGTTTCTGCCATGATGACGATGTCGTCTGCAAATCGCAAGTGAGAGATGTGCTCGCCATTGATGTTGATGCCACGTCCTTTCCAATGCAGCGTCTTGAACATATCCTCCATTGCATTTGTGAACAATTTCGGGGAAATAACATCCCCTTGTCTCACTCCTCGATGCAATGGTATGGGACGTGTCTGCTGATTTTGTACTTGGACGGACATGGTGGCAGCCTCGTAGAGGCATCTTATCACTTGGATGTATCGCCAGTCAACTTGGCAACGCTGCAGAGACTCCAGAACGGACCAGATCTCAACCGAGTCAAAGGCCTTCTCATAGTCCACGAATGCTAGACACAGGGGCAGATTATATTCTTCAGTTTTTTTTATGATCTGCCGCACTGTGTGGATGTGGTCTATGGTGCCATAACCGCTCCGAAATCCAGCCTGCTCCGGAGGTTGAAATTCGTCGAGTCTTCGCGCAAGACGGTTTGTGATCACTCTTGAGAACAGCTTGTAGACGTGGCTTAGAAGAGAAATGGGTCGATAGTTCTTCAACAGGGTTTTGTCTCCCTTTTTGAAGAACAGGACGACCACACTTCTACTCCACGCCTCCGGAGTTCTCCCTTCGAACAGGACAGCGTTAAAAAGCTTTTGGAGCTCCCTCAATATCGGTTTACCTCCAGCCTTTAATAGTTCTGTTGTAACGCCATCCTCTCCTGGAGCTTTTCCGTTTTTGAGCTGTCTAAGAGCGATCTCAATTTCGCCAGTACTGACTTCTGGCAGGTCTTCGGTGAAGTGGCGTGTCAATGTGGCTCTAGAGTCCCCATTTTCGGGATCAGGACGAGATGCATGCGATGCGTACAACCGGCCATAGAAGTCTTCAACCTCCGAAAGGACTGACGGCTTCGAAGTGACGACTTCTCCACTTGCTGTGGTCAATTTCGCAAGGTGGCTTCTTCCAAGAGATTGTACGAACACTTTTGACCCCCGATTCTGCTCAATCGCTCTTTCTATTGAAAGAGTATTGTAGCGTCGGAGGTCGTGCCGCACGTGCTTACTAATCTCTTGGTTTAGAGCCCGCCTTGCGGTCGAAGTGACGGGCGGATTTTCACGTCGTTCCTTCATCAGCCGTAAAGTCTCCCCGGAAAGCTTTGACTTACTGCCCTTACGCTGCATTTCACAAAATCTCGTACCCTCTTCCCTGAGGACCCGAGTCATATTTTCGAGGTTCTTGTTCACGTCTGCTGTGGTTTCCACGGCAACGAATCGGTTCTCCAAACTTAGCTGGAAAGCTTCGGATCCCATTATGGTTTGCATTAATTCGTTCATAATTTATTCAAAATGTGGTGATAAATCATACAGGCATGGGGAATTAGGTAGGAGACTAATCCAGAAGATTAAATTTGATTTAAATAAATTAGTTTTTTTTTAAAGCTAAAAATGTTCTTGATCCCTAGACACTTTTAATGTGTGTAATTGCTAATAAAGTTTCTGATGGTAAAATATAGTATAAAAAGATATACATACAGACGAATTGCGAACCTCCTCCTTCTTTTTATTTGAAGTCGATTAAAAATATCAGCATGATAAGTCTAGCTACTGTTTGCTGTTACGAGTATCATCAAGTAGTTTTACTGCCAGTTAAATGTATTAGCTGAGCAGGCCTTTCTTTTTTTTGTTAATGGGGAAACCTTCATGGACACCCCGCCGAAATAAGAACGGCGACGGGGTATTGTCAGAATCCTACTGACAAGAAACCTCCTGATGGCCTTAAGCTATCTCTGATGCTGGGCAGGTCCTGGGCCGACTAACGCGCAACCAGCCTGCGTAGGCCTCAGCATTGACAGTGATTCGTCCACTCCAGTATGCTCCTATTTTACGATCGCAACTGGGCCATGCGACAAAGCCGGCCATTGGGGGACCGTCTGTGCAGCCTCGATGACCCCTTTTAGGACGCAGCTAAGCAGGCCCCTAGGGTCACTTTATACTTGTCAAATGTAGTAACAGCACCTTATTGATGCTTCATTCACACAGGAAATGTCATCAAAGTTTGTAGACCACTTTTTTCGCCGACCGTACCTGTCAGAAGTCCTATCTGAAGTTTATGTTTAATTTTATTGAAGAAATACGAGGTTAGAAGTTAGTATACTCTAGGGAACAGTTAATATGGAAGTCGTAAATGTATACTTAAACTTACGAATTATGGACAATTTCCCGTCTGTCACCCAGAAGTATGGACAGTAAGGAGACTAGTCTTCTACCTGTTTGTATTCTCAAAGAAACAATCAAATATTTATTTACTAGCTGACACGACAAACGTTGTTTTGCCAATATACATTATTAACACGGTTTCTATGCTATTATATGAGTTTATGATAACTTCCTCAAGGATTACTCTATCTAATAAAGAAAACCGCATCAAAATCCGCTGCGTTGTTTTAAAGATCTAAGCATATGTATATTGGGAGGCAGACAGCGGGAGGCGACTTATTTTTTATATTCTGCATTCATTATCATCATCAACATATCATGGCGACTACGATTGGTCTGTCAGCACCATTAGAAATATTATCAAAATACTAGACAATCAAAATGTTCCGTATAATACAGAGTGTAAAAGGGCCCCGAGCAATGGTCTTAGAAACGTTGTTGGGCTCGTCAATATAAACAACTTTTACTATGGCGACAATGCGGGGAAACGCAAAAAGCCCAACTACGTTTCTAAGACCTTTTACACTCTGTTTGTTCTCGACTCGAAATGTTTAATTTGTTATACTAACAGTCACACACCAAAAGTACAGTTTACTTATGCACATTATTTGTCAGGTTTTTTTTTCATATTTAATTTTATAAAACTAGAAATACTGGAAGGAACGAGAGAAAAGATATCAAATTGAAATCCTTCACGAAGTACCTACAACTTACTCTCGTCCTATGAAAAAACCTTACATACAATTTATTAGCTGTTAGAATATACTTGACAGCATCAAGCATGTCATTTTTGCTTCTATCCTTGTCTAATGGCATGTGAAACGAGTGAGATAGCGCTACTATGTTTATTCCAAGAGCTAACTGACTATACACAGTTGCAAGGTAAAATATATTTTGCCAAAAACTTGAGTAAACCGAGCAGTTTGAGAGCCCTATCAAATAAGGACAAATAAATTGCGAGTCGCTGCCAGGAATGTCCAGGGCACCCGGCCAAAGTGCAACTTGGAGCGGAAAAAAAAATAAAAACAAGAAACATACAAACACAGCCTTAAGGCACCTGCGCCTGAGATTGGCAGGGGCGTTCTGGTGCAGGCGCATCTGCTGGATGCACTTGGCTCGTGTTGTGAGCGTTTTTTAACCCCAACCATGTTGCCTACACAGTGTTTGTGGAATGTAACTTTTGCTCTGAGAAAAAGACAAAAAAGGACTTGTCAAATCAATGCTTTGATGGGACGTTTTGTTAATAAGGGCTTGTCGTAATGGAGCTGCCTTCCTGTTTTTGTTTACGTCGTGGGTTTTTTTTTGTTCATTGTGTTCGTTTTACATAAACTCGCGTTTTTAGCGTCTAGTGGGTTAGACAGGTTCTTTGTAGATGTCACGAAGGTCACTTTTGGAAGTATAACTGTGACTTAATTGAATCAATATGAAGAAAAAAACAGTACGGCCTTAGATCCAGGAAAACTGAGATTGGCGCAAGTAAAACCGCGATGTGTCCACTAGTTTACAATTAAAATAATACGTAGGTAGAAGCAAAAAAAAATACACCTGCAATTTGATACACCTTTGATAAGACATTAATTTCGCGTGTGTTATTTGAGTTATACCGGAAGCGAGTACATTCGTGGACAACAAAGCAAGGCAAATAATGCCGTCTCTTTTATTTCATTAACGTGGAAAAGAGATGAACTCTTTGATTAATATCTTGTCCCGGCACGCGCTCGTAAATGATCTGAACTGGCGTGTGTGTCCACGACTTTAGGTAAAAATATATAACATCAATATTATAATAGACATTTTGCACATGGTAACCTTACCCCAAACTTTCTACTACCAACCAGTGGCGTGCACTTGATTTTACGACAAGGTAGGCAGTAATCCCCAAGGATTGACACCTGTGAATGGGTAACTTGTCTTTACGAAATATAGGTACCTTATCTATCTACTCACCCACAAAACACAGGGCCTTCGTCAGCCTATGTCGTGAGTACAACAAAAAAATCGAGTAACAACTCAATTATTAGGTCGAGTAGTCAAAATACTAAGGTAGGCAGTGTCTTTTTGCCTATATGGTGTGCACGCCACTGCTACCAACTGGGGTAAAATGACATAAAAGCGGCCACCCATGTGTCTGCTTAACTTCACGACAAAAGAAAAAGTGTATTCAAGTGATGCCACAGATTAATAGTTCATTATTTCCTCACTAAACTGCATAGTGATCAAGATTTTGCTGTTGCGCGTGAGACCCAGTACATCTTCTCTCAAGAGAGTAGCACAAACCATCACATTGGGGTTTGTTCTTAGATTTAAAACTTACACAATAAATAAATACTGAAATACCCTGCTGCATTAACGTCCAATCTGAAGCACGGAAATCCTAAAAATATTATTTCAAGATGGTCACCCACCTAATACCAAGTTAATGGTAAAAATATCTAAATATGTTGTAACTGGTTTTCTGTTATTTAAATAGAATTACATACTGAAAAAAACATCAAAATCCGCATCGTATTGTTTGCTTACGAATGACAAAAATTCACAAATTGGATGTCCAACACTATATTTTTTTTATATTTGTACCGATCTAGGATTGGTACCTATAAATAGTAAAATTACTAAAAAAAAACTTGTACTGCTCTCTGCTTCATATGGGACAGCATACTGCAAAATTTCGTCTTTCTTTTATAAGACAAAGATTCGCACATCCAAACAAACTTTCCTATTTTCTGTATTAGTAGGATTAGAACTTATCTAAAAACGTTTTAATTTATATTCTGCTTTATGATACCACACTGCAAAATTTCGTCAAGAATTCTACTTTTACATTCTTAAAAAACTAATTAATAAAACTACCGAACGGATACCGGGAACGGACAAACATTAAAACATGCAACCAAACTATCCTAATTTCAATATTATTAGGATTGGTATTTCAATACGAAATGACGCTGATACACCAGCTTCCGATCCCAACAACAGATGTTGAGGTTAAAATTGTACCCTCAAACGATTACGATTGTCAGATATAATTTTTATGAAATAGGTAGCTATAATCTAATAGTTGTTTGGCAGCCATGGCAGGTGGTTGGCTGACAGGTGTACCGCCAGCGGCGGCGGCGCACGCGCACCCTGCGAACTCTGCCGTGGCGCGCGCGTTTCTAGATTGACCATTCCTTGGTAGGGGTTAGAGAAAAAAAATAAAAGAACGAAACGACACTAGTGCATATATTGAGAGTAAAAATACCCCGAGCAATGGTCTTAGAAACGTTGTTGGGCTCGACAATATGAACAACTTTTATTATGGCGACAAAGGGGAAACTAAAAAAAAAATTTTGGTCTCCATACAGAATAACGATTTTCCGCCTCGGGAGATGACATTTTGTATAGAGATTTTTTTTTCATCGCCTTGTTGACAAAGAAAAAGTTGTTCATATTGACGAACCCAACAACTTTTCTAAGACCATTGCTCGGGGTCCTTTTACACCCTGTATAAGTATACAATTATGTACCTCATATCCGTAAACCCCAGAAGGAATCTGTGTGATTAAATGGCACTAGTATTGTGAATTTAATGTGTATGTTGTGTTAATTGGGATTTTTACATTATGATTAGGATGCGAAAATACTCATTCATTTTAAAAACATATTTAAAAAATGCTCACACTTGATTCGCCCAGGATTTACTGATAGAGAGAATTATAAATTTGATAATTAATTGTTTTTATTGGAGAGGTCGGACCCTGTAGGTAAAAAACCCCAATAATAATAAACCCCATAAAAATTTAGTTTTTTTTTATTTTTAGTTTTTTTGGTTTACTTTTTTGTGAAAATATTTTGAAATTTCTCTTCATGCATTTCGTGTAAAAGAATTGTAAATACGTAGGTACGTACAGTTATTACGGGCTGAAATCCGCTAGTGTTGGATGAAGCGCGCTTTTTCAAGCGTCTTTTGAAATATACGACTTTTGGCATCAAAAGCTTAGGAAATTAAAAAAAAAACTTAACACATCCGCATATTGAATGATGCCCGTTATTGCAATGCCATTGACCCCTTTGTCATACGTAAACCAGATTACGGCTATAGAACTAATTAAAAATTATATTGCAGTCATAAAACTCCACTAAAAAAAGGTGTTTACTTTATACAGTGTTAGTCACTCTTTCTAATAACTAATCGTTGCCTTTTAGAGCGACAGAGATGGTAGTTTTTTGCTTAGAAACATTTTTTTATTTATAAATGAGTTAATATTCTTGGTGAGATTAAGAGGCTGGAGGCGTGTGGTGACGGCGAATAGAATACACGTGTCACCACCCCAGCACAATTTTTCACGTCGCGGGGGTCGCGGCGAGGCGACCGAGGGAACTCTCCAGAGGACGGACAGCAGCGCTCTCTGTGAGGTAAACCACAACACCACTGCGATCGCCAACCCACCTGACAAGCGTGGCGATTATTGGCATTTCCCTCATCCAGCAGTGGATGTCATGTGCCTGATGAATGTTGATGGTTTTCTTTAGCTCTTTTTTGTGTCCCACTGCTGGGCAAAGGCCTCCCTCTGTTTCCTCCACTCCTCTCGATTTTGAGCCACCTGTTGCCACCCCGGTTCATATTTGTCTAGGTCGTCCCGCCATTTCCGCTTAGGCCGACCGCGTCTTCGGTGTCCGTCATTAGGTATCCAGTCAGTGACGATTTTCGCCCACCGATTTACATCCATTCGACTGACATGTCCGGCCCAGTACCACTTCAGTGGTTGTATTTTAAAAAAATATTTTTTTTTCAAGAGGAACTCGAAATATAATCTTTGAACGGCAATGGGCTCACTCCCTATCAAGTTGGGTTATAAATACGCTTGATGAACCGTAGTAGGCATTTGTTTCGCACGTGCCTCTGCCTACCCTCCATTGGAAGTCTTTAGTATGTGGAGTAACCTCTGCAAAAGTCTCTGATGTCAAATGGCGTTAATTTTATCTATATATAAAAATTAATTGTTGTTCGTTAGTCTCGGTAAAACACAAGAACGACATACTGATTTGGCTAATTTTAGTCTTGAATTATTCGTTGAAGGTTTAAAATGTGTGTTTCTTCCAATATACGGGTTGCAAAGGCGACTTCCTATGGCAAAACAATTGTTTGCCGGGAACAGCTAGTATTAATAGATATATTTTTATTTTGAGAACTTTGTTTCTTTTTTCTTTTCTTTCTTTTGTTACAGAATAAACTAATAGTTTTCATATTAAGTCTTTACGCTAGGCACGTCGATAAACTATAAATAAATGAATATGAAAATAATGGTTCCATGTTCACTAAGGAACCATAAAAAGCAATACAATATGTGCAAATTCTTAGAAAATTTCGTTATACAACTACCTATTTGAGACCTTCAAAAGAAGAAAGGGGTCCCATTGGGCACCTGTTGCGCAAATATGGCGTGTAATTACATTTATAGTACTCACTTAAGTTCACAATAATTGTGGTATAACATTACCAGGAATGCCTACCGCAAATTGATAGTACAAAAACACCCTGTGTTTGTAGCCAATTTTGTATGAGCTTTAGTTTCATAGAGATGTACAGTTGACATGAGCTCACGCTATGGAAACCGCCCTAACACAAAGTAAATAGAGAGGGAAACAGTTTGATGGTAGTGCTAATTGATAATTTTGCCATTTGCGGTGTTTCAACAACTTTTTAGTTATTTTATAGTAAACAAAACGTATATTTCTAATTCGCAATTCCTAGTGGGGTACAACTTTTTTTATTTATTCCAAGTGTCAGAAAATCGTGTTTTTTTAATTAAAGTTAAATCCAATACCAAAAAAAAAATGTTTTTTATATTACCAAAGTCATTTTAAACTTCAACCAGCCAGAATAAGTCTTCTTTGGTTGGCTTGCGTACTTCACTGCGGGTAAAAGGACCCCGAGCAATGGTCTTAGAAACGTTGTTGGGCTCAATATGAACAACTTTTACTATGGCGACAATGCGGGGAAATGCAGAAAATGTTTTTCAACTCTATACAAAATAAAAAAAATTTGAAATTAAAATTTCTTTTTCATTTCCCCGCATTGTCCTTACCTATAGTAAAAGTTGTTCATATTGACGAGCCTAGTCGTTTATAAGACAATTGCTCGGGGTCCTTTTACACTCCGTGTACATTCGTCTTGCCTTTTACCATAATGAACAATCTAGTGAGAACACTTATCCGCTCCACCCTGTATTACCAATAAGTAATACACAGATACATACAAGAATATAACACAAAGAATCCTGTTGCAAAAATGAATTAACGTAAACCAATATAAGAATTTCACGAGTGCACGTTAAGAGACGTTGCGAATATGTGCAAACGATTGTCGAATCATACTTTAGTACGAATTCTTAGCAATCGTCGGACAGTGAAAGGCGAAATTCGTTTGCATTACGTCGGAGTTGCTTGCCAACAGATACAGTGTACATATGACAGACAGACCTCCTACAAAGAGAGGCAGCACTTAAAATTATCGTATTGCTAAATAAGTATACAAATGAAAGTGTATTCAGCACTGTTTGTGTTGTAATCACTAATAAGGACATCCGTACACGAGGAATCCGGCACGTATTTACTGGTACCCAGGCGGTGTTACCTGCAATTTATCCCGTTCCCGTGGGAATTTCGGGATAAATTATAGCCTACTAGCGGACCCGGCAAACTTTGTTTTGTTTCGTTTATCTGGTATTTTATGCGTGTATTATACATATAAACCTTCCTCAAGTATCACTCCGTCTACTAAAGAAAACCGTATCAAAGTCCGTTGCGTAGTTTTAAAGATTTAACCCTTAGCTGCATAGTGATCTAATACTACATCAGTATACTTTTCCTCGATTTTTTTTCTAGCCGTCCCACCTACAGATTTTTTATTCTAAATTATTGTCATAGGTACAACTGATACTTATGAATGCAGTTTTTGACTTTAGACCACTTTTAATTATTTTTTTTCCCATGATGCTAGCCACATAATTTAAGAAGGGTAGGTTTTTTATTCAGACAAAAAACATCATGCTTAACTGAATTGAAGTTAAGCAGTTAGGGTTAAGCATACATAGGGACAGACAGCGGGGGACGTCTTTGTTTTATACTATTTTAGCTATGAGGGGGATAGGCCCGACTTATGTCACGTGGGGTTAAAGATCTTGGCATAAAAGATGTTTTATTTGCAAAGATAAAGTTATTGCTATAATTTATATATCGCCTTTGCTTTGTTTCCTAAGTCATAGTAAATTGACTTATTTTTGGCACTTTCAATTCTAAATTTCAATTAATAGTAATTCCTTCTTTTATTTAAAATACATGGAACAAGCGTTTGACCACCATCCTGCCTGATGTTAAGCAGCGATGTGGTCTACGATGGAGCACATTTGTTTATGGTAAATTTAATGATGAATTTCTATTGTCCTTATACTTTTCCTACTTCTTCACGAAAAAACTGTTGAACGCATTTTGAAGAAACTTTATTACGAAAGCAGATGCCAATGCACGGGCACACGCGTAGTGTTGATGACCTTTTTGAAGAAAAAAAAACATACCAAAACACAAATTCTAATATTACTTTTGCTAGGTTATTTCTAAAGTGTAAAAAATATGTGAACAGTGCGACAAGGATGTTTTGACGCGAGGCAAAATAGTTTAGCACTCATTTTAAACCAATCGAGTCTTGTTTTGATGAATAATGCACCATATTTTCATAATACTAGCATAAACAAAGCACCTAAAACATACCAAGGAAGGGAGAAACGCAGGAGTGTGCAGAAATTGCACTGGATATTCAGCAACCACGCGCCAAAAGATCTTTGTCGCACTGTATTATCATCACCCAATTAGCGAACTTTTTTTTTTCACTTGGCAACGAGCTTCTTGCTCTTCGGCATTCTCTAAAGCTGACAGTTCTAAGAAATCATAGTTATAAAATTTTAATAGGTACCATAATGTGAATGTACTCACATACTCTCATACTGGGGCCACTTTAGTCTTTCATAACATAAAAGTCGCTTGTAAGTTGCTCTAGATAAATCCAAGGCTTTCACGACTTTCTGTCCTAACTAGTTTAGTTCCTGTACAACTTTTTTTTTTCTTCTTCTAAACACAATCAATGCCAAAAAGAACATTGAACTCTTTATTGTCATATCTGCTATATATTTTTTATTGGAACTACTTTTTGCCAGCCACTCGATGCCAACGACACCAAGGAGGTTTTGACGCGATATCTATTTGATGTTTTGTGTACATTTTTTTTTTGTGTAAACTGGACTAGACTGCTTGATAAAAAGTTGCCAGTACATTGCAGGTATGACAATGTTGGCAATGTTTTTTTAAACTGAGCCGTTTTAAAGGAAACCCGACAGTGAATAAGAGCTCACAAAGTACAAAGTCGTATAGCTTGTAACGTTCCCACTTTTCAACGTCCCAGGAAAACTATTGTAGGAAGATTGTCGGTTAATAGCAATGTTTGTAAAAACTTCTTCCTTGTTGAAAAAAATAAATACAGCAAATGTAGAGAACTTTTTTTTAAATCTATTTTAAATGTTGAGCTATTAATGGGTAAATAATATTTTACAGATTAGTGGAAACTATATACTTTGTACGACCTGGATATAACCTGTGTAGAATTTCGACTAGGTTTTTATGATTGCTGCATCTGGTGTTTCAACACCATTTTGAAGCAATAGTAGTCACGTACCTACTGGACGTTTACTTTTGTTTTTCAAACCATTACTTTCATCATGATGAATGAATGAATGAATGAATATACTCTTTATTGCACACTGTACATTACAAATGTACAATTGACAATGGTAAGATTGCAAAAGGCGATCTTATCGCTCTGAGCGATTCTTCCAGGTAACCTTATTCAAAAACATAATGGTGCTTAACTTATACAGTAATGGGTGTGTGTTGCTCTCTGGTCGAGTATGTTGAATGATGACGGTTTGCGTTATGCTACTGTATAGTGGTACATATCTGTATGTAATGCACTTATAAAGATGAAATAAATATTTTTTTAGTCTTGAGTGAATGAACGAGTGAAAACGAGTTCTCGAGTGGAGACCGCGTCTCGGCAAACGGAGTGTAAGACGCCCTCAGGCAAGGTGGACTGATGATACTGGATGGACTGGTGGCAAGATGGCTGGCAGAATCTGGATGCGAAAAGCTGAAAACAGATCACAGTGGCGTGCAATTGGTGAGGCCTATGTCCAGCAGTGGACCAGTATGGGCTGATGATGAGTCTTGAATACTTTTATTAATTTCAGCACAGAAATATATTCCTGTGCCGATTTGCTGTCTTAAACTTTCTAGGCTGCCTCTAGTAGGATACCCGATTCTCCTTCATTATTATTAATACGCCTGGTCAATCGTGGGTATTTGCTTTAGCAAGTGCCTCTGTTTATCCCGCTTTGGGATTAGAAGGTGTGAAGTGTATTTTTTTATTTATTTTTATTATTAATGTAAGTATAGTCTATTTTTTAATTAAACGCACAAATTTGACAGTTCCTACGCATTGGACAGTATGATACATTAGTCCTATGTAAATTAAACTGAAAAATAAATAGAATCCAAACAGTTAAAAGATCTTCATCTCGTAAATATACATACACTAACTTGATTGCTTTGATTGATTGGTTTGAAAGAAGATGTAGTGACTAATATTGAAAACGGCATGCTTTGGTGGTTTGGGCATATGGAGAGAATGGATGAAAGTCGATTAACGAAAGAGATTTATATGGATGATGTAATGGGCCGAGTGAGTAGAGGTCGCCCCAGAAGGACATATACAGACCAGATTGGTGATGTCCTGGCCGAAGGTGGCGTAAAAAGTACTCGAAACCGAAGGTCATGTATGAAAAGATGTATGAATGTAGATGAAGCGAAAGGGGTATGTCGGACCGTGACAAATGGAGATCTGTAGTCTCTGCCTACCCCTCTGGGAGACAGGCGTGAAGTGTATGTATGTATGTAACTTTATTGCAGCAGAGTACAAAATTGTGTGAATGGGAACTATCAAATTAGTCCGTCGAATGAAAGCATAGACTATAAATAATAAAAATACACTTCACGCCTTTAATCCCAAAGAGGGGTAGGCAGAGGCACTTGCTAAAGCAAGCACCCACAGTTCACCAAGCGTATTTAACCCAACGTGACAGGGGGTGAGCCCATCGCGTTATAGGGTTCACACACCTTGTGGTGTGCGGGTTTCATCACGATGTTGTCCTTCACCGTACGAGCGTTGCGTTGCGTAACATAGGCTCTGAAAAAGAGTCCCATTGGTACACGTCCAGTAGCCGGACTCGAACCCGGGACCTCCCGGTTACAAGTCAAGTATCCGACCAGCTGGACCACAGA